>CAUYPK010079610.1:0-42249 GCA_963574355.1 Loris lydekkerianus | reverse complement strand
ACAGAAAGAGAGGGATCTGCAAGAGCCTATCAGCAGTGTAAGCCACGGGTCTTAGGACTAGAGCATTATTAAATGTAAAACATCTAGGCTTGGCACATGATTAGCATGCAATAACATACATTATATACATGTAACATAGGTACTACATACATCTATATCATATATTACATATTATATATAATATTAAATAATTTATTATGGCATAATTTTGCTAATTTGTTTACATAAGTATATCGAGATATATTCCTTATCATAATTTGTATTAGAATGACTTTAGAACTTGTCCACTTAGCCGGAGAAAACCTGAGCAATAGCAGAATCCAATGAGAAGCATGTAAGTGCTTCAGCCCTTAGATTTTATTTATTTATTTTTTTGGAGACAGAGTCTCCCTTTGTGACCCTCAGCAGTGTGCCATGGCATCACAGCTCACAGCAACCTCAAACTCTTGGGTTTAAGTGATTCTCTTGCCTCAGCCTCCCAAGTAGCTGGGACTACAGGCGCCCGCCACATCACCCAGCTATTTTTTGTTGCAGTTGTTATTGCTGTTTAGCAGTTCCAGGCTGCGATTGAACCGCCAGCCCGGCTTTTTTTTGTAGAGACAAAGTCTCACTCTTGTTGGGGCTGGTCTCGAACTCCTGAGCTCAGGGCAATCCACCAGCTTCGGCCTCCCAGAGTGCTAGAATTACCAGTGTAAGCCACCACACCCAGCCTGTCTTAGGCATTTTATCTGATAAATTTTTCATCCACAAACATTCATAAAAAAGCACCTCCATCAAGGTTTAAACAGTTCTAACACTCCTGAAATTTCTCTTATGTCTTTTCATAGTTAAAATTATACTTTATTCCATGCCTGGAAGCAAGCCTAAATTTTATATGAATGAAACCATACAACATGTACTCTTGTATTTCTTGCTATATTCACCCTGTAACATGGCCATCTTAGTCCATTCAGACCTCTACAACAAAATACCATAAACTGTATAGTTTATAAACAACGGAATTTTATTTCTCAAAGTTCTAGAAGATTAGAAATTCAAGATCAAGGCAAGTTCTGTGTCTGGTGGGGACCACTTCCTCACAGATGGCTGTTTCCACATTGTTATGGCACATGGCAGAAAAAGCGAATGAAGTTGGTAGGCCCCTATTATTAAGGGACTAATATCTTTCATGAGAGATCCACTGTCATGACATAATCATCTCCCAAAGGCCCCACCTTCTGTTACCATCACGGTGGGAGTTTGCATTTCAACATGAGAATTTTGGGAACACACATAACCACACCATAGTGCGAATTGTGAGATTCACCCATGCCGTTGCATATAGTAGTTCTTTTTTTTTCCTTATGTCTTCTCCTCCTTCTTTCCTTACTTCTTTTATGTTCTTTTTTTTTTTTTTTTTCAAATAGTCCATTGTATAAATGTAACAGAATTTATTTGGCCACTATCTAGTTGATGGACATTTCAGTTATTTTCAGTCCTGAATTATTATAAGGTAATGTGAACATTCATAAATCTGTTCTTAATTTGCAATATGCTTAAGTATTTCTTTTTTGTAGTATACATTTTCTTTGATTTATAGAAGCCTCATATCCAGATATAGCATTTATCATATTAATTCATATTTTAGGTCATATTTGTATATAACCTGCATTGTGCTTTTTTTCTTCTCTTCAGAACTTCTTCATCTTTACTTTTCATGTTGTTTATTTTGAATAATCATTATGCTTGCTTTTCTTAATATTTAAAAATGAAGTATTGCATTTATTTTGTGTTTATTAGTATAGGCAGATGGATCATGTAGGTAAGTTTTCTGTATAAACCTACTACTTAAATGAGAAAAAAAAAATAACTGAAGTATTGGTGTCAAGATGTAACACATACCTCATAGGATATGTCTTTTTATATAGGGTGTTGCAATCCTATTTCCTCCCTACCATATGCTACAGAGTGTCCCCAAATTCACCCTTAACGTTACCCTACATAAGGAAAATGGAAAATTATGGCTAAATGTAACTTCATTTACAAAATATTAATTATAAAATTTTACTAACTGGTAGCCAATACACAGATAATGTTTTATAAATATTTTGTGAAATTTTGTGATGAATACTTCGTAAATAAAGGTTTATTTGGCTACAATTTCCCATTTTCCCTGTCTATGTATAGTTTAGGGACTAAGTTTGGGACACGTGTAGTGTGTGATAAGGAGAGAGAGTTGGGCTGGAAACCTCATGTCAATGTAGCCATTATTAGGAAAAGCTTTGTATCTTTTCGTTTTCATCTTTTTTGCCCACTTGGTTTTACATTTTTAAATTTAATTTTATTTGCTTATTTTTTATGGAAAACTAAATAAATAAAAATATAAAATTTTAAAATGAAACCAATACCTGGAAAGCTCATTCAATATTTGCATTTAGTACAGGTCTGAGAAGGAATATCAGAGCCGAAAGCCATTTGGGAAAATTCCGCACAAATAGACAAAATAGATTTTGTGATTTATACCTTAATTTTAAGCTACCCACATCTCACTATATCTCTTTACTTGATGAGGGCACAGTGGATATCAGTCATCTTAGCTATTCTGCAGTAATTAAATAGGATATATTACATTTAAATATTTAGTTTATAAAATGTTAAATATTGATTTTTTTTAAAAAAAAAGCTTTCTGTTATTTTAAAGACTAAAATTTTTTTTGATCTTTTGTTCCTTCACTTATGAAGCTTTTTTGTATTTGTTTTGGTTCGTGGAGTCTATATTGATTAGTAGAATGTAAGCACTCCAACTTGTACAAATAATCAACACATTGAATCCCATAATGGCATAAATGTATTCATGATCTATGTACAAATAACTTTTAAAAAATGAAAATAGAGGAGATATTTGAAATGGAAAAAAAAAAAAACCTAATTTATTTTACAATATGACTAAAAGTTTATTCTTTTTAAATAGTCTGTTGTTTTAGTGGGTTTTATGGAACTAGAGGAGGTAAATATTTTGAATCAAAATTTAGTTGTTGGCTGGGTAGGGCTTGTAATCCTGGGAAGCTGAAGTAGGAAGATTAAGGTCAGAGTTTATCACCATCCTGAGCAAAAATGAGACCCTGTCTTTACAAAAAATACAATTACCCATGTGTGGTGGTATGTACCTAGATTCCCAGCTACTCAGGAGACTGAGGCAGGACAATCAATTTAGCCCAGAACCCAGGAGTTTGAGGTTGCTGGGACCTATAATGACTTCACTGTACTCTGGCCTGGAAAACAGAATGAGTAGTTTCTGTCAAAAGCAAGCAAACAACAACAAAAAATAAAAAAATAAATTAGTTGTTTGTTTTTATCTCATATTTGGCTCACAAATATGTGTAGTTGACTCTGGAACAACATGGGTTTGAACTGTATGGGTACATTTATATGTAGATTTCTTTCAACTAAAAGTGGATTAACAATATAGTAACATGGGATGTAAAACCCTCAAATAGAGACCTGTGTATGCCCAGATTTGAGTACACAGTGGAGCCCAGGAACTCATTTCTTATATAGACGGAAGGACAACTTTCTTATTACCTAAATTTCTGTAACAGAATGACATGCAAATAATGCCACTTCTTAAATTACACAAGATGTCCAGATACTAATAATTCATGGTTGGTCTGGACCTCTGCTCTAGAAAGTAAAACTATTTTTATCTCATCTTGCTCTGTGACTCTGAGGATATATCTCTAACATGACATTCAAAGGTGGTTAGCTTCCTCTATCCAGTCAGGGGGAAAAAAGGAATTCCAAGCAGGTAATTCTGAAATGACCCAGATGTTTTTACACAAAATTTCCAGTAATATATCTTTGGTCTGAAGTTCATCACTTCAGGCTGGCTATCCTGGGCTGCATGTGCTAAACTTGGGGAGAATGAAAAAGAATACAGCAGATAGTGAGGAAATAATAGGTATTGTGCATCATGTCAATTACTTTTACATCTCAAGGGATTTTTAAGGGAAAATATATTACTTTTATTCTAATAATTGTTACTTTTAAATAGGAAAATTATTTTTTGTGTTTTATAATGAATACAAAAATAGTAATTATTAAATTCTTTTAAGTAGGTTTTTAATTAATTTTCATATTATTATTTTATAATAAACTAGGTCTTTAAAATTCAGTGTAATGTTTTTAGAATTTTTTTATTTCAAATTTAATCTGAAAAATATGTTTTGTATAAAAATTAAAAATTATAAAGCTTTAATTCTAAATTGAATTAGAATTAAAGTAATCATATTAATTTAATAACTCAATTCTTTTTGTATTTTGTGGATTCTTTACATTTTATTTATTTCTTGTGAATTGTTTCTTAATATAAGAAAATAAATCTAGTGATTTTCTTGATAATTTTTTTTCTAGTTAAATCTGAAAGATCCTTTCTTCTAATATAAAGTATCAATAGTAACTTTTCTTGTGTTACATTTTGGATTCACAATTTGTTTTCTTTAAATTCAGGTAAGTTGTTACATGTACATGTATTTCTTTTTAATATTATGGAGAAAAATTCTGATATAAAAAATGCTTGTTTTTCTATTAGAAAAACTGATTTTACTGGTTTGATATAATGTTTTTGTTTTGTTTTGTTTGTCTTTTACCATTTAGGTGCTCAAAATATACCTTGATTTTAAAAAAGTTTCTTAATTCTCCTGTTGTAGTTTGTCATTGGCTAAAATAGCTATGTCCTCATTACAGATGAGCTACAGCACCATCTTCCATGAAAGAATGAACTTCACTGCAACTGGGGCTCTGTAATATCAGTTACTCATCTCTTAGTCCTTTGCATAAATAATTTCACTCAAGCAACTAACTGTTCTATAACTCCCTCAAGTATAATCCTTGAAATCCCATTATTACAATGCCGTCTGAATCTAGCCAATAGCCTCTTTACTTCTGCTCTGTTTTCCTTTGAGTGCACTGAATCATGGGTAATCAACCTTTACTACAATTCTTATTCACCAGACCATATTAGACAAATTTCTTAATTTTCTGGGTGTTTGGACAACTTCTCCTTTCTGCAATACTAGATATGTATTTCCTTGCATCTAATGGCTCTCTTTTGGATAAGTTTGTGTTGTAAATTTAAATTTAAATATTAAATAACAAAGTTGCATAGACTCTTTAGATAGAATACTGTTCATACTTCACATTAAAAAAAAGTGAATCATATCAGTTATAGGCAAGTTATTACCAACACATTTCTTGTTATCTATTCTCGGCTTCAGCTTAGTAACATTGCACCTTAGGTAGACACATCAGTTGCATGCACTAAAGATTAGTGCTACAGCCTTTTTTTAAAGCAGATTATGTTTCATAATATCTCCTTCAATGAGGAGGCAATGTCTGGAGACATTTTCAGTTGTCACAACTCAGGGGCTGCTGCTGGTATCCCGTGTGTAGAGTCCAGGATTGCTGATAAATGTCCTACAGTGCAATCAGTATACCAGTCAGATCCCACAGTGGCTGAAAATCAGGTTACTATCAAGAAACTGTTAAAACATGAGTTCACAGTTTTCTAAATTTCTGCAAAATACAAAAACTCTTCCTACGGGGCAATGGAAATATTTATGAAGCATTATTTTTAAAAGTTCGACAGAATGTATAACATGACAACACAAAGCAAGTGATCACTCATGAAATAAAGAGCTATTTAGTTACTGAGTGACTATTTCATGCATCGCATTATTGTATCCTCACATGAACGGTATGGAGTTACCTCACCTGGTTTAATATGTGACACATAGCTGATTCTAAATGGGGTGAGGATATTTCTCTTACTGCTACATTACTACTACTACTACTACTACTAATGATAGCTGCAAGAGTGATACTTATTATTTGGTGAGATGTTTTCTGAATAAAAATGCTATGCTAAGCTCCATACTTTTAGACTCGTGTTTAGTTCTAAGTCTCAATGAAATAGATATTAGTAGAGAATTAAATTAAATTAAATTAAATTAAAAATAAAAATTTAATACTCTGTCAGGTCTATCTATTCTATATCTCACTGTAAGAAAAAGCATCTGTATATCAAAATGAAATAAACCCTTTCCTTTTTAGAGATGAGGGTACTGACACACTAAGTAGTTTCCTCAAGGTCAAATGGCTACAGAGTACAAACAATGAGTGTGACTACTGCTAAGTGTGAGTGTCTCCAAAAATGTTGTTATTCAGTAGCACACACACACACACACAAGTGTCATTGATGCAGCTGCATCACCTTTGTGGAACTTTAAAGATTCAGATTCTCCAAATCTTCTCAGGCGTAGAAAAACAAGTTGTCTTTGGCTACCGATAATAAGTATCTTTTTTGCTAGTATCTCACATTATTTTTAGAATCATGAGTTTGAGCAACATTAAACAAGGTTACATTCCAAGTTAGAAAATCAACATGTATGACTACTAGTTTATTTATTTATTATTTTTTCTTTTTTTTCAAGGTTAAATTTATAAGGAGTATGTTAATGTCTTTCTCAATTGTGTGGGTTGATTGGAACCGAAGGTTTTTCAGTAGCTCAGGGTCTCAGCTCATCACTCCTTTGGGCTCCTATAAAAAAAGATAGTAATAGCCAATTATGTGAAAGTATCCTTAGAGTTGGAATTTTTTTAATGAATTTCTTAATGATGGTGCCACAAGGTAATTGTGAAAGTTAAATGAGATCATGCAAATAGAGGCTCAACGTTTTTTATAAGCATTTTAAACTGAAGACTTTCAGATCTCATTCAGTTTTACCTACATCAATTGAACCTGTATTTGGAAATATTTCTTTTCTTCACTCCTTCACACAATTCTGTCCCTACAGTAACCCCTGGGATTGTTCCCAAATACTGCATGTCTTCTTAATTTTTGAGTGCATGGTAAGAAAACACTAAGCAAGTTTGTCACTATATTGTCTCAATTAGTAAGGCCATGTAACTATCTTCCACCAATGAAATGTTAGTAGAAGTGACGACTATAACTCCTGTGAAGAACTTTTGAAGCCAATGCACAAGCCACTATTTTTTTTACATGTTGTAAAAAAATGATTTCAGTAATGAGTGTCAAGACGGAGCCTCTATTAAGCAGAGTAACTGCACTGAGTGTGGTGAGAAACTCACGGTTGGGAATCCTCTCAGACTTAGTGGTTATTTTGGTAATATATTCTAGTCCACAATGACTATTATATTCACTTGCAGAATCATTATGCTGAAACACTTTCTCTAAAAAAAACTGTAGACATTGGAATGATAGGATAAAGACTGCTACCTCTCTACTTATCACATGCTGTTATTTTCATAGAGCATAGAGGAACCCTATTATTTGGAACCCTAAAACTTCTCATGATGGCAATGGAATGTCTCCATAAACAGGATTAATGTAGGTAAAATTTAAACTGTTGGATGTTATTATTAGCATGCACACACACTCTCAGAAAGTAGTGGCTGATCATGTAAAAATATCTATTAAGATATGCCAGTAAAATTGCTGACATAATTTACAAAATGTAGAACTAAAAATCATCCAAAAACAACATAAATAATACCCTTAGATACTAAAAATTTATAAACCTTGAATTATAAATGTGAGATTATTTTTCAAGTGGGTAGCATAAAAGCCACATACTTATTTTAGTTTACTTTAGTGTAAAATATAAAGTAAATTTTATCTCTTATATTTATATTATATGTTTATTATAATATAATTGTAAAGTCTCAAATTAATAGCATATTTTCTTCTTAATTATTCTTAAATTTCCCAATGATATCTACCTTAGTTTATTCTATTGTTGTAAAAAATCATCTTCATTATAAATCTTTATTGCTAGTGTACTTCTTATGAAGCATGCTATTTACCTATTTTACATTAACCTATTAAAATATGCCAGACCTTTATTGGACTAGATTTATTATACTTGAAAGACTTCCAATTTATCTTAGCCTAGGTTTTATAATGGTCTGAGGCAGCTGATCTTAGTAAATGAAATTCTGAAATGTATACTCCAGGTAGAAATATATCTTAAAGAAATATAGAGCAAAGAAATGGCAAATATCTGGATAAAGATGTTTTAATGTACTTTTATTATTTTGAAAAAGATTAAGGTCTACTAGTTCATTTTGAACCTGGGTAATTTAAGTGCATGTTTTTAGGGTAAATCCTAGAACAATAAAACAGTTTGTATAACGTTCAGACAGGGAACAACAAAAAACAAAAATGAAAACGTAAAAAATTTTCCTTTAAATTTACCTAATTTATTTAGGAAGGTAAAAATTTAAAGGCAAAAAATTTACCTTTAAAAATTTAAATTTAAATGTTTAATTTATTTAGGAAGAAATAAAGAGAAGAAATAAATGACCTGCTATAAAATACTATTGTAAAATACAGAGGAGAAACCTGGGATACAACTTCAAAATCAAATTAACAAAGTCAGCATCACCCATAAAGCAACAAATCAAAGCTATTATGTCATCTGGTTGAGTGGAATGAGAAGACATCACCACTAATGGGATATAGTTGATAAAAATGCACAACCTGTTGTAATCATAATGACTCATAAGCAGAACCAAACAGAGAAATAATATTTGTAATAATTAAATTGGAATATTTACCACTACTGCTAGGGGTTAAGGAACCAGACAGCAGGTCCCCATGTTCCCAGGTTCTTGATTCTCAGTACCAAAGAACAGTTGCTGGTAGCAAGTCAGTGGAAAGGATGAGCAGAGCAAGGTACAAGCAGGCAAAGTACCGATGGTTTATTAACGATTAAAGCATCGTACGTTTCAAAGCAGGAATGGGTTAGCCCTGTGAGTAGAAGAGACACTGAGTTTGAGAAGATTTCTCCTTTTTTGCAGACTCCCTAATTTTATGTTAAGTGGGGGGAGGAGTGAAAATTCATAATTTATGATGAAAAAGTGTGGAGAGTTCCTGGAATTATAAACCCTCCTCTTTTCTATCCTTGTAAGGCACTTTCCTAGAGTTGCGGTAGTGTTTGTAAACTGTCATGGTGTGGGTAGGTGTGATTTTTACTATGTTTGTTTGTTTGTTTGTTTGTTTTTTAAGTTTATCGCCCTAGGTAGAGTGCTGTAACGTCACAGCTTACAGCAACTTTCAGCACTTGGGCTTAGGAGATTCTCTTGTATCAGCCTCCCGAGTAACTGGGACTACAGGCACCTGCCACAACGCCTGGCTATTTTTGTGCTGCAGTTTGGCCAGTTCGAATCCGCCACCCTTGGTATGTGGGGCCTGTGCCCTACTCACTGAGCCACAGGCACTATCCTGATTTTTACTATATTAGTGAAGGTAGTTCCTTTAGGAGTGGTGGTTCTCAACCTTCCCGATGCAGTGATGTATTTTCATTGTTACAAAGGGGTAGGGACACTGTTGCCTCAATTGTGCACATGCTCCAAAGACCCTCTATTGGACCTTGACAATATCTCTACTTTGTGGTTTCTCTTCCTCTTTCTGAATGTTCAGTCCTTCCAGACCCCTTTGACATATCATCTATTCTTTCTTGGGAGCCCCCTTCCTAGAGTCTGAATCAGGCTATTCCCAAAATAACCAAGTCAGTATGACCCCCATCTATCTCTTCATGTCAGAAAGTCTCTGGGACATTAATTAGTCCCCCCAAATAACCAGGTCCCCGAAGTAATTCACCTGCAATGTCTTGTACCTGCAAGGTCTCAATTAGCAAATACCCCCAATTCCCACAATTGCGCAGGTCAGCCTGACCCAAGCCAGTCCAACATAGCCCACCACATCTGACATCTCTCCTGTTTGTATCTAACTGCCTAACCCAACACTACCACAGAAAAGAAAGACTAAAGAAGTATTTTAGACTGAGGAAGTAGACTAGATTCCTTTAATACAAAGAGGACTATTGGAAGAACATATGAAACTTGAATGGGGACTGTAGATTTTATGAACTTAACGTATTTCTACAAATTTATTTATTTTGATAACTATGTCATTATGCAGTTTTTGTTTGTTTATAGGGATGACAGAGTACATTATTCAGGTGTAAGGAACACAGTGTCAATAACTCTTACACACATACATGATCTAGGAAACTAAATTATATTATTCCTACACATGTCAAAATAGTTAAGATGTTTATGTGTTAAAAATTGCTCTGAAAAATGAAGACAATCTGTTTGGGAAGAAAACATAAAAATTAATGTAGAAATTAACAAGGTAAAATATAAAGTTGTAATGGAGAATGTCAACCCAATGAAGTATCTATTTCTTAAATTATTTGACAAATCTTTAACTAGATTTATTAAGGAACAAGAAAACAAAATAGGTAAGAAACACAAAAGTGTCAGAAATGACACTTGAAAGCAGATCCTGCAACTATAACAAGATTATACTTAATGGTTTTGGAAAGTTTAGATGAAATGGGTTTTTCCTACATTCGAAATACATACAAAACTAAAGTAATTTTATGTCTATGAAAGATAATAAATTAATTCTTTAAGACAATTACTCCCTAAAAACACAGACACACAAACACACATAGACACATATGCATACACTTTGGACATGGGTGATTTCAATAGCATATCACCAAATTTTCAATAAAGAAATACGTTCTTATAAAAAATTTAACTAAGTATAGAAAAAGAGAGGAATATCTCTCAATTTATCCTACAGGGCTGCAAAACCTTGACAACAAAATCTAAAACTAACATGGAGATGAAAGAAAATTATAGTTCAATATCAAACATTTCTATTAAACATTAGAAAATAAAAGTCAAGGCTCAGCGCCTGTAGCACAGTGGTTATGGTGCCAGCCACATACACTAAAGTTGGCGGGTTCAAACCCAGCCCGGGCCAGCTAACCAACAATGACAACTGCAACAAAAAATAGCCAGTGTTGTGGCAGGCGCCTATAGTCCCAGCTACTTGGGAGGCAGAGGCAAGAGAATCATTTGAGTCCAAGAGTTTGAGGCTGCTGTGAGCTGTGACACTACAGCACTCTACTGAGGGCAACATAGTAAGACTCTGTCTCAAAAAAAAAAAAAAAAGTCACTGCCCTTAGGATAGTGATTCTGAATTTCTTCCTTGTCTCAGTGCCTGTTGCTCAGTGGTTAGGGTGCCAGCTACATGCAACCAGGCTAGTAGGTTTGAACCCAGCCCCGACCTGCTAAACAAGGACAACGGCAACAAAAATATAGCCAGGCATTGTGATGGGCACCTTTATTCCCAGCTAATTGGGAGGCTGAAGCAAGAGAATTGCTTAAGCCCAAGAGTTTGAGGTTGCTGTGAGCTGTGACACTATGGCACAAAAAAAAAAAAAAAAAAAAAAAAGAGGGCAGCACCTGTGGCTCAAAGGAGTGGGGAGCTGGCCCCATGGAAAGAAAAGAAAAGTCATTACAACTTATCACATTAATGACAAAAGGAGGAAGGATATATCTCATCATTTTTATAGTTTCAGAAAAAAATATTCTTATTTAATAATTATTTGTGTAAAACACTTCATTAAATCAGGAAGAGAAAACTTTTCAATTTAAAAATAATCTATAAATTTCTATAGCCAACATTGTACTCAATGTTAAAAATCTGAAATTATTCTCTTTGAAAAAAAAATAAAATAAGTATGCCTACAATGTTTGCTACTCATTTTTGTAACTGAGGTTACAACCAGTGGTGTATATAGATTGAAAAATATTTCTAAAATATCAGCAATTTGGTATCACTCTGCATATAGAATTTGTTTTAAAAAATCTAGTTAAATAATGTATTAGCTTGGCAAGTTTTCTGGATATATTATCAATATACAAAAATCAACTATAGTCTTATATTTTAACAATTAACAGGTAGAGAAAAATTGGCAATAAAATTAAATATATTAATTGGCTTAAAAATAGCTAACAAAGAAAAATAAGATCTATCTAAAGAAAATTATAAATTTTGCTAACTTTAAAGTAAGCTTGATAAATGGACATATATACCAGGTAATAGATTAGGAACTGAATTGTTTAAAGCATCTCCTAAAAATTATCTTATTCAATGAATTTATATATGCAATAAATATATTTACAACCCAAAAGTTCTTTACATTGTTCTTATTTTGTAAAACTTAGCAAGTTTTTTCTGAAATGTCTGTGGCCGAGAGTAGCCAAAATCATACTGAAAAAAGGACTCTATCTATATTTTTCTATATGTGGGTCATTACAAAAGTTTTGAGATACATAAAAGTCAAGAAACATAAAAGTCCACACAGAAGAAAACAAATGAATCCCTCCCAGCTATACCAACTACCTAAGCAAGTTGAAACTTGCATGAGTGGATCAGAAAGGACTCTGTCTCTGTGTGTTCTTGGAAGTACAATAATGGGCACAGTCTATCTCAAAATTTTTGTAGTGACCAGGGAGGCAAGGTAAGAGAAAGTATTCTGGTTGAAATTGACACCTACAGGTTTAAGGCAAAAGTTAAAAGATGTTTAGAAAATAATAAAAGAAATTTCAGGACTTGAGATTCAAACATAGACATGGAAGAAGCATTTCTTAAATGGACACAAAAACTTTAATCAGGATTTTTTTTAAGAAAGAAAAGTCAGAGTTTTCATGTTCTAAAAACACCATAAAAATATAAATATGGAAAGTAGACCAGGAAAATCCACAGATTGTTTTCTCCAAGAAAGCAACCTCTGACTAGAGAGAATGATTTGAATATTTCCATTTTGGAACTCAAGAATCTGATCAATCAGCTATGATAGTGGAGTATTGATGAAGGAAGAAACTGCTGTTTTTGGTAAGAAAGCTATGTGTACCTGCTATCATCTCCCATTCCTCAGCTCCACTGTGGCTGTGAGGAGAGTAGCCACTGTTCCTGGAGTGAATGTCACGTGCCACTAAAACAGGAAATCTTGTACTCCAAAGAATCGGGATTATTCACTTGGGTTAGTATGATGATGGTCCCTTGAAAGACTAGCATAGAAGCTTGCCTTGGCCTCAGCCCACTGAACTAAAGACATTGAAAGAGGCAAAACCTTTCTTCTCCACCTCCATTCAGAGCCAGAGTTAGACATTTAAGAAAATTGTTGTCAGATCATTATCTGACCCTAGAGGAAAGTGTCCAGAAACTTCAGTGATCACATACAACCAGGAATACACATTTCACAAAAAATAATTTAGAAATGTCAGTCACAAATGGACATTTCTAGCCCCATACGAATAAAGTCAACAATCTCTGAAGACTGGCCAAATCAGTAATTTCCCCATTTACCACATTATACCACTCTACTGTCCAATTTTCTACCAAAAATCAGAAAACATTCAGAGAAAACATAAAATTTGACCCCTAGAAATAGTAAAAAATAATTTGACAAGAACTATTCCTAGGGAAGTCCAGATATTGGTAAACCTGAATCCAGCAACGCAATAACCAAGTAAGATTTATCTCAGACATTTAAGGTTGATTCATCATAATAAAACCAATCAATATGATGCAACATATTAACAGAAGAAAAAATAATACATAATAATCTCAGTAGGGACATAAAAGCATCTGACACAATCAGTACTCTTTTATGATAAGAAAATACTCAAAAAGAAGTAGGACTAGAACTAAACCTGGTAAAGTCATCTATGAAAAATTCACAGCTTAAAGTTAATTAAAAAGCAAGAGAACACCAACATTGTTGAAAGAAATTAAAGATAAAAGTCAGTATAATGACATCCCATGATCCCATGTTCACAGATTGGAAGGCTTATTGTTATGAAAATGTCAATACACCTGAAATCGATACATTTCAATACCATCTCTATCAAATTTTCACCTTTTATTTTTTTTTTCCAGAAATAGGCAAGCTGATTCTAAAACTCAGATGGAAATGCAGGAGACCCAGAACAGCAAAAATACACTTGAACAAGAACAAAATTAGAGTACTCACGCTTCTTGAACTCAAAACTGTCTCTACAGAGTTATGGTCATTTCTGTATGGGTGATATATAGATCAATGACATAGATTATTACCGTTAATTTTATGTTAAACAAGTAAACCTAGGCATCTGTGACTAATTGATGTTTCGCAGCACCAATTCAATAGTAAAAGAAAAGATTATCTTTTGACAAATTGTGCTTGACCAACTCAATTTTGACATATACAACAATGAAGTTGAACCTTGTATAACAACATGATCAAAAATTAACTCAAACTAGATCAAATATGTAACTGTAAGAACTAAAATGACAGTACTCTTATAAGGAAATATTGGTATAAAACCTTGTGACTTTGGATTAAGTAGCAGTTTTATAGACATGGCATCCAAAGCAGCAGCAACCAAAGGAAAAAGAACAGATGCCTAAGTAGATGTCATAAAAATCAAAAACTTAATATATATGTATGTATATATAAACACAGAAAACACTTGGTTTCATTATGCTTTTTTGGTATATAGATCGATAGTTTCATCACCTTTCAAAAAAATTTTGATTAATAATATTCAAATTAATAATCATATTAATAATTATTTTCAATTTAATAATTATATTTTCTTTGCTTTTATTCTCTTTATGGAATTCTAATTACTTGTAGGTTAAGTCATTTTATGTAGAGCCACATATTACAAATCTCTGTCACTTTTCATAGCTTTTTTTGTTTCCCTCGTTATTTCAGTTTCTCAAATTTCTCTTGTTTAAGTTTATTGATGATTTTTCCTGCAAAAAGAAAAATGAAAACCCAAAAGAACGTGATAAATCATATTATTTATAAAAATTTTCAAGAACAATTTAAAGTCTTCTTCTTGCTGTGTATCAAAACACTCCAAACTCAATGGCATAAAATACAACTGGTTTATTATCCCCATAAAATCTGTGAGTCAGTAAATCAGAGGGACTATGGGATGGTTATGGATTTTTTTTTTTTTTTCTTTCTGCTTATAATGTCTGAGGCATCAGTTGAAAAGAATTGAAAGGCTTTGCACAACTGGTCAATTATCTGGAAAGTTATTTGTTCATATGCTTGGTGTTTGGGGTGGAGTGAGTCTAAAACTGTGGGTGATCAAAAATTTCAGTTTGTCTAGAATTGGAGGGTTTCCAAAGATGTAGGACTTACAGGGCTTAATCTGGCACCCTCTTGCACATAGTCACTCAAATCTCCAGCTGAGCTCAGTGCTAACAATTGTGAGGAGGCAGCCAACACTCTCTGCATTTGGCTTAGGCATCCCACAGTGTGCTGCTGTATTGGGAGAAGAAATATTCCAAGAAAGACTGGGGCGGCGCCTGTGGCTCAGTAGGTAGGGCGCCGGCCCCATATGCCAAGGGGCGCGGGTTCAAACTCAGCCCCTGCCAAACTGCAACTAAAAGATAGCCAGGCGTTGTTGTGGACGCCTGTAGTCCCAGCTACTACTTGGGAGGCTGAGGCAGGAGAATCGCTTAAGCCCAGGAGTTGGAGGTTACTGTGAGCTGTGTGACACCACAGCACTCTACAGAGGGCAATGGGGTGAGACTCTGTTTCTACAAAAAGAAAAAAAGAAAGGAAAAAGAAATATTCAAAGAAAGAGCAAGTTAAGGAAAAAACAAACAAAGACTAAGAGTCTTCCCTATTGGAATTGTCACGGGAAATGGCACAGCATAAGTTGGTTACAAACCAGTTACAAAGGAGCCAGCACTGAACAGGGGAGGAATTAGCTTCCCTATTTTGATAGGGGAATGGCAAGGCCATGGCCTGGGGGAACACATAGGAAAAAGGATGTCAATGACCTTGTGGTAATCTTCCTAACAAGTAACCTGCTGTGAATAAACTATATCGCTTAGTGATGTATATATAGATTGTAAAAAATAAGGAAAATCCAAGAAATTATCATAAAATGCAGGTGAATAGTTTACTGGTAAGAAAATGGGAGTTGGTAGTCACGGATTTCAGATTATTTGTTAAATGTCTGTTTCTGCTTATGTCTTATTTTATAAAATGAAACGTTTGTTACAATTAGTGACAGAAAATCCTATTCTGGACTTATTCTGTAGATTTTTCCTTTGAGCGGACAAAGCGAGAATTGCCAGTTTATTCTATTTCATTTTCTAATCCTTTTGAATTTGTGGATTGGACCTTCGGGAGCTGGATAGTTAATTGAAATCCACAGCCACAAACTACTGCCTTTGAATAATGGTTGTTGCTCAGCAAAATGAAAAGAATAAACCTGATAAAGCTACAGACACATTTCGTGAAAAATGTTGAATGTTTGATAAGCAGGGTGAATTCTAGAATGGGCCAACAACATAAATAAATTTGGAAAATTTAGCCCAAACAAAATATTAAGAAATAATTTTGTCCTAAAAAGATTACATTTGTGAGTAGAAATTTTGGTGTTTTTACAAGCAAAAAAATTAGTGATGAAAAACCTATAGCAGACAAGACAAGCCCTGAGCACTAAATCAAGTAATCCATCTGTGTCATTTTCCTATGTCTGCTGTTAAGAAATTGTCACTGAATGGGATAAAACAACAGAAATTTATTCTTTCACTATTCTGGAGACAAGAAGTCTAAAATAAAGTTATCAATAGGATTGTGCTTTCTCTTAGCTTCTGGTGGTTGCCAGCAAACCTTGGCATGGCTTAGCTTGTGGCTATGTAACTTCAATCTCTGCCTTCATCATCACGTAGTCTCTTCCCTCTGCGTGTCTGTGTCTTTAAGGGGCATCCTCCTTTGTGTGTGTCTGTGTCTCTTCTGATCTTATAAGGACGGAGTCATTTTGGACTAAAGGTCTACCCTAGTTCACATTACAAGTGCAGGATAGTATTTCCAAATAAGGCCACATACACAGGAGTTAAAACCTCAACATACCTTAGAGACATAATCACACATGTGATACCTTCTATTAAAAATTAGGATTAATTTATAGCACTAACTTCAGTTTTATAAAATAAATTTTTATTAGTTGATGACTATTCTCTTATAGTTGAACAAGCAACTAGTACTTTAAAGATAGTCTAAAAATTGCCCAATGGTTTACACATACTTGAAAGACAAATACAGGTACTAGATACAGAATTTAAAGTTTATTTTATCTCTAACTGACTACAAAAAAATCTTTGAAAATCCATTTCACTTCTGGTATCTGAATAGCCCCACAAAATAGCCATGAATTAAGTTGGCTTATTTATTTTTTTCCCCCCCGGGGGCTGACAGGGCTTTTACCACCAGCAGTGTTTGAGAAACACTGTTATAAGGCATGAGGTGGTGCTGAAGTAAGTGTCAGCGGTTCTGGGTAGAATTGATGGAGATCTGCTAGAGGTTGTGCTAGTTCCTAAGGGGCAACCAACAAGCTGATGAGATCATTTCAAAGTCATCAATAACTCTATTCATCCACTACATGCTAATGCCAGGTCACTGTAATGGAGGTAGGTAATTGAGTTCTAGGGAAGTAAATAGCCAGTACGAAGATTCAGAAAGCTGAGGCTCTGAGAAGGCACCAAAGGCCTCCCCACACAAACCTATCAAGATTTAAAGGAAAATAACCTACATGGAAAATTGAAGATGGTTTTGATGGAGTATTAATTCATCAAGATTAATTCAAAAGGTGAACCTAAGTATGTTTACTTGGAATTTTTCTCTGGTGACTTTCAAAATTTCTGTGGAGAGAAGTTTCCAAGCTTTTGGAGATCTCAAAGATACATGACCAAACATTTTAAGATCCACTACCATCCACAAAATGCACCCTACTATGAAGATCCCAGAAAACATAGGCAGGAGGATAGGGAGTAGAGTCCACATACTATCCAGTCAGGTTGACGCACGCACATCACTGGCATAAATAAGTTAAACCCATCTCCCACCCCTGCCCCCCAGTGCAGTTTCCTCACATGAACTCTTCAGTCAAGCTAGAAATTATCCAGGGTATTGTGAAGAACCTCTCATCTAATACGGTCTTTGGGAAAATTTTATTCAAATCTGAGGGAAAATAAGCACAATTTAAAGGTCAAAAGGAAGTTTTTCACATAGAACAAACTATTTATTATTCCTTTAACTTTACCAAGAGGGAGAATTTTCAAGTTTCAACCTACAATAAATAATTAATTTCCCTATAAAGAGATCATCCAGAATTCCTTAAAATTATATTTAAGCACCTTTTACAAAGTTACCAAAACAGGAAATTTGCATTGGTCTACACAAAAATTACTACTCATTATTTCAAAGTTCAAAAATAATATGCAAAACTTTATTGCTATTATAGAATAGTATCCCAGATGAATTATAGAATTCACAAAAAACATATTTCCCATGCAGTTACCTCAGAAAATTATAAGTCCTCCCTTCTCCTGTAAAACCAAAGGTTGTTTTATCTTCACTATTTGCCACCTCTATTTAACTTTATCCGTGTGTCTTACCAATTACGCGTTTTCTTTTTAAGAGCCTTTGAATCTCCATATCTATAACTTCACATATTTTATTTCTCTTTTTCTTTTGTTGTTTACACAACTACACTCCCTCCAAACCTCTATTTGATCCTTTAAATAGTCATATTTTAAAACTAATTTTTTCTCCCTCTTTTCTCTGTAAAATAATTATTTGAACTTTCTTAATTTTTAATTTTAAAAACCTGATTTTTAAAATTTACTTTAAAAACATTTTAATTTCAGTAACCTTTGATTTATCCTTCCCCATTGATCCCTGAGTGTTGAATGAAATCACTTTTTTAATAATCTTCAAGTTCCTTTTCCTTTCATTTCCTTTCTATAAACGTAATCTGAATAATGACATTTGGGAAATTGAGTCACCAATTAATTATCTCAGAAGCAATCTCTTAACAAGTGCTATTTTATGAATAACTATAAAATAATAGAATAATTTGATTGACATTTCAGTAGATTATATGAACAAATTCACATATTGAAAAATGCATTTTTCAGTTAGTTTACTTTTTACTCTTATTTAAAATTCCATTTTTTTTTTAGAGACAGAGTCTCACTTTGTCACCCTTGGTAGAGTGCTATGGCCTAACAGCTCACAGCAACCTCCAGCCTTGGGCGAGGTTCTTTTGCCTCAGCCTCCCGAGTAGGTAGAACTACAGGTGCCTACCACAACGCCTTATTTAAGTTGCAAATAGGAAAATAAATCTACCATACAGTTTATGATATTGTTCTCTTTGTGTAACTGATAAATTTTTTAATAAAATACTGTATAGACTAGGTTACCATTTTGGATGTGTGTGGATATCACTATGTGATAGTGAATTCAATATTCATAAAATGTATCTATTTTAAGGAAGTTTTTTTTTTTTTTTTTTTGCAGTTTTTTTTGTTGGAGCCGGGTTTGAACCCACCACCTCCAGTATATGCAGCCGGTGCCACCCCTATTTTAAGGAAGTTTTAAAAGAATCATTTAGCTTCTTCTCTCCCCCATTTGACTTAGTAAAATGAGTCATATTTCTAAAAGTTGGGTATTTTCCTAGTATTTTTGGTACTGCTCATATTAAGAGATATTGAATATTGCATAAATAAAATTTGTAGTTACCTAGGATTTTATGGTTTATATGCAGACTAAAGTAGTCAATTTATGTCTAGATAAGACACATAGTATCTGGCATATTTGAAAAATGCCTCATGCAATTTCTCTGATCACTACAATTGATTTTCCAACATGCCAAAGTGCAAGATATGCGCTTAGAGGAGACATGGGATTTTATCACCAGAGTAGCCTGGCTCAACCCTTCACTTCTTAGCTGGCTTAGTATCTAAGTTAAGGTTTTGACCAAAAGTATTTCCTTTATTTTGCTTTTACAGTGGTGTATAAAAGAACTCAAAAGCATATTTTAATGCAGCTTATAGCTTTAAGATGGTTCCCTCATTTAATAAGCTTTTACAGACTTACATTTTCAATTTTATTTCCTGTACATACAAGAAAACTATTGTGATGATTCATTCATTTGTTATGGACATGGCTTTCTGTGTGCAGAGACACAGTGTAACTATGTGAGCCCAGTAATTCTGAGCTTCTCCTGGCCAATGACTAACTAGAAGGTCAAATTTTGTAAGATATTTATTAGTGAAATCTGCCATATTCTTACCACTCACCTATCCTTAGAAACCCTCATAGCATTATACGTAATTTATTGCCCTCATGTTTCTTTAGATTTTTCTCCTTATATTTCCCAAATCAACAAATTCAACCTTAATAAAATTATGTACTTTTATTTATTTATTTTGCTTTTCTAAATTCAAACAGCTTAATAATATCCTTATCATGTATAAAGAAAAAGACTGGTGATAGAAAACCTTCAGGGCCACTGAGGTGGACATATTGTCCTTTCCAATGCGCCACGAATGTGAACCCTTTTATTAGATTATATTGATTCTTGTTTGACCATGTGACTTGTTTTGACAACTGAAATGTGAGGGAGTGACTGTGGCTTTGGCTTAGACTCTGAGTGACAGACACATGGACCAGACCTGACCTTGATGCATAACCTGCAGCAGAACCATGCAGTGAGGCTTGTAGACCCTTACCTGATTTATCACAAGTTTGGGGACTGCATTTTATTGAGCTATTATTACAGTAGAAGTTGACTAACACCTCTCTCAGCTGTGAGGAGACTTTACCTTCTGTGTGCTATGAACAGGGCTTTCGATCATGGCATGTTGGAAAAGTTTTCTGCTTCAGAAGTGGATGATAATAAATACAACTCACTATATATTACTAATCTTTCCTACATCTCTTTAATGCTCATTAACAAAAAGCTTGAACTCAGCCTAACACTGATAATACAGGGGCAGAAGTTAAATTGCCAGCTTTCCCATCAGTGTGTATAATCTTAGCAAATCACTCTGTTCCCATTGTCTGTGCTAAAAAGGATGTTTGATTGAATTTAATTCTACAGCTAGAAATCATATCCTTTCTTTGACTTATTTACTATATAGTAGGATTCTGAAAAATAAAAAGAGAATAAAAACTGTGTCCTGTTTCTTAGAAAGTCACAGTTTGATTATTTGTGGGGAAAGGGATACAAGAACAGTTATAATTCAGAGACTAGAGTATTACATTAAAAAAGATATAGAACCTTTCTATGGAAACCCATGGAGAAAATGGGCAACTTAGTTAAAAAATAGAAAACATATGTGGTAGCATTTGGAGGGAATTAAACTGTGACATAGAAGGTATTCCTGAGTTACAGCTAGCTCCACCACTGGCAGACAAAAAGCAGCTTGGGGCCTTGACTATATTCCCAAAGAAGTCGAAACACAAAGGCTGCAGTCCTTGGGCAATTCATGCAGCTCAGCTGCCTCAGAGCCAGTGTACTTGAGGTGCATATGACCCAGTGTAATACCAGCCACGGTGGCCAAGCCAGTGCCTGTGTCACTCTCCGCTAACTTCAGGCAGTGCAGCTCAGTGAGAATCTTCTTCCACCTGGGGAAGGAAAGGGAAGAATTCAGATAACTTTGTTTTGCAATGTGGGTATTGTTGGGAGTCAGGAGTCCTGATTCCCCCACCCTCGTTGACCCAGTTTGATTACTCTGCAGAACTAGAACGTTGAGCAGAAGCACACGGGAATCAAAAGCGAATGTGTGTAGAAATTAAAAGTAAAACTGGAGCAGCACAGGCTGCATAAAATAGAGAACAAAAGTAACTTGCACAAGCTTTAACAAAGAGAACATTTGTTTAAGAACAAACAGAAAGCTTAGATCGCTTCCAAAGACTTGGAAGTGTATCCCTCTCATGAGTGAGAAGAGGTGAGAGAGATAGAGATGCAAAGACAGCATAGAGGGGCATGCTCCCTCTTTTACTCTATTTGAAATTGTTTGTAACTCCAGGCATTATTGTTCTTTTCTATTGGTCATTTATTATTGTCCTTTTCTTTTGGTCTTTGATTATCATCCTTTGCTGTTCATTGGTTACTAAGGTTACCTCTTACCCACATTCCTTGACCTTTTGGGGGCAAGAACTGAGTGCTGATCACAGTGCTCCCACAACATTTCTATGGGCCCTCTAGACTTCCTTATTCAGCATGCCAGGCTCTTCTCTCATCTCCCATGAAGTCCCTTTCTTTGTCCCTTTTTGGGTACCAACTTAGTCAAAGTAGATGTCTGAAGCCCCTGAGTCCAGGTCTTAGTTCCCGATGGTATTCCTGGACCTATCCTGGGCCCGAAGGAAACATGCTGTCTTGAAGGGACAGACCAAGTCCCAGCAGAATTTACCACTTTTTGACTAAAGAGGCCTTGAGTTTTTAATAAACATCAGAGGTAGCCCAGGGGACTAGAAAATAATATCCCAGTCAGAGTAAGCAAGCCAAATATAATCTTGCCACATGACACATCATGATAATGGCTTGAAAGTAAAGCAAATCAGCATTGTTGAAAATTAAGTGGTTGGCAGATAATGCTTCCTCTTTTCCCCACAAAAAAATCGAGAAGAAAATAAAGATGGGGACAGACATCAATTTACCAAAAATTGTGTCTTAGAGAAGTTTCACATAGTCCTGAGGCTTTATAACTTCCAGAAGTTCATTACTTTGTTACCCTAAGATCCACAGATCTACATCACAACAACAAAGCTTCATTCTTCTGCTTAGTAATGAAGAATAGGAAAACTGAGGAAATTATTTTCTCTGTACCCAGCACTTTTACGCTTTATAGCAGTGTTAAAATGCAAAAGAAAATAGATTGAATCTCTGGGCTTGAGAAATAAAGAAAAAAAGAAAAGGCACTCTAATATACATAGAGTGACTTTTCAGAAAAGGGGTAGCTCAAATAAACCTTGCAGATAATGATTCTGTAATTATCTCTTAAATCCTCCCCACTCACACATACTTGGTCCATTCGTATGTTCTTGCTTTCTCAATATGTTATCATCATAATAGGGCTTTACTCATAAACAGCGAAAGTAGAGAGGCACTGTTGGGGGTATTCTGAGAGGTATCAGGAAAGAGGTATGGGAAAATGGATAGAACACTTTCTCCTCCGTTGCTTGCAAACTCTGTGGTTTCTTCACTTGCACAAAAATCTCATATATTGTTGCACCAGGGCAAGAATGAGGGTAGTCAAAAGAATGCAAAAGAGGAGACAGCACCATCAAAAGAGCCTTGACTATGGCCTAGTGCTGTCCAATAACAAAGCAAGTATCTGTCTTGTCCATGTTAAATAAAACATCAATCGCCCAGTGAAATGTGCTTAAAATTACAGTTTATTTATGGACAAGCACTGGCAATTTCAGGCACCAATATAAATATTTTTCAGTTATAAACAGACCACATATCAGAAAATGTCCTAAGAGCCCGATAAGCAAGGCCACTGTGATGAAAAACATGTAGGAAGGTTCATGATGGATGAATGGGAACAGCAAAATCTGTTTATCCCAAAGGAAAGGAATCACACCGTGGGAAGAAGAAATGTGAGAGAATAAATTGTTGTTTGCATATTTACATTTCTGTCTGAAATGCACTGTACTTTGTATTTAAAGATGTGGGCTCTGAGTGTATACTTGTGACTGAAAAAATATGTTCGTAACTTTGTTTTGACAAATATATTAAAACAGAACAAATGTTAACAACAGTAAAGAATATGGAATAGACTGTGCTCTCAAAATGATTATAATATATTTGGAAGTCCAGAAAACTAAAAGTAAAATTGATTTAGTAAGATAAGGTTGAGGATTTCCTTTGTTATTTTCCAACTTTCCTAAAGCTATGTGTTGTTGCAATAGGCAATTTGTACTTGAAAGTAAAGAGAAGCACTTCTGCAGCTCCTAAATTATTCTTGAAGATTCTCCCAAAATGTCTCATGATCCCAGAAGTGTTTTTGTGGACTTTGCCATGAGAAAAGTTGAAAATGAATTGAAAGGGGGAAAAAAAGGTATTTGTAAAGCAAGCATTTTAAAAAGCCTGTGAACAAGCCAGAAATTGTGGTGGGTGCCTATAGTCCCAGCTACTTGGGAGGCTGAGGTAAGACAATCACTTAAGCCCAGGAGTTTGAGGTTGCTGTGAGCTATGATGCCACAACACTTTATCAAGAGTGACATAGTGAGACTCTGTCTCAAAATAACAACAATGATGATAGTAATAAAGCCTGTGAACAGCTTTAATTGCACTGTCAAGCTGAATTTTTATATGAAGCTTAAAAATAAATGAAAACAATTAAGATGATGATTTTATCCAAGCTGTGTGAGATGGTCTCAGTTTTAGCACTGAAAGTCCACAAGCTAGAAACCTCTTAAGTCCAGAGAATGTTAGTCTGTTGGCCAGCCTAAATATAGGAGAGATGAGTATCTCACTCCTGATTGGAGTTAGTGGAGTTTCAGGACATGCAGAGTGTCGATGGTGCCACCAGTCTTTATCTAAAGGAATATGGGTTTGAGGCAGTACTATTGAATGGAGAAAAGCACAAACTTTTCCCAGGGACTTAAATTTCTTAGGATAGGAACTCCTTATTCCTTGTGAGTCTATAGAACTCTGTAGAAAATAGGAGCTTAGGGAAATGTTATGACTGCCATTACTCTCCCAGTAAAGATTACCCAGCAGGTGATGGAGCCCAACTGAGAAGTTATGAAGTAGACAACTCAGTAGATAAAGGAACAGAATAGTAGTTACCATGGTCTTGTGGGATTTCTCACTTCAGAAACTGCAGAGTATGTGTCAGGTGATCCTCCAAGGCCACCAACTGTGTTGCAAAAAACCCAAACATCCCTTATTGCTATGCAGGCTAGGAGAGTTAGCAGCTGGCCAAGACATAGGTGAATAAGTGACTTCCAGCAATGCAACAAACCAGATTGGAGTTAGTTACCCAAAACTGCCTGCCAATGACAGAGCGATAGGATGCAGACATTAAACATAGCATTTCCTCTAATGTGTCCTCAACCACAGCATAAGCAGATAAAACTTTTCATTTCTGGCGATGGGTATAGGGGTAAAGGACAAGGCTGCAAAGGCAAGACTTGAATTAACAGGGTATTGAGTTGAGTGAGTATTAGAACCATGAGGTTTAGAAGCAAACTGTGATGGAAGTGTATAAATGATATTAGCTGAAATTGTAGTCATTGAATTAGTAAAATTGCCCTTGATTGACTTTACGCATGAATCACTGATGAGGGCAAAATTAGGCTGATTTGCAGAATAGAAAAGGAAAGATTTGGGGTAGGAAATGTTTGCAGTTCAGTATTGTCAACTGAAAAATCATAAGGTTCATAAATTTGGAAAGTAAAGATTTATTTTTCATAAAGGATTGCAGCCTGCAGGCTTGTCATCCTGACAAGCTGGGAAATGTAAACTCTGGCAGAAGCCATGAGGAGTAACTTTGAAGGAGAAAAGGTGAAACAGAAGTTTATACAGAATGGGTTGGCTAAGTATGCATATTCAACAGGGTACAGGAGGAGCTATGACTATTCATGAAAGGAGGGGCACATGCGTAGTACACTAATGTGCATGTAACATGCATCCCATGTTCATCTTGGGGTGCAGACTTAACATTTAAATGTATTAAAATTGGGCTGTAAATGTCAAGGGGTAAAGCAAAGGGTACAAAAACAATCAGCGTGCAGTTTCCATAAACTGGCTAGAGCCACTTCACGGCCATCTCTTTTCAGGAAGGAATTCTGGCCATCTCTTTTCAGGAAGGAATTCTGGTCAGTTATTGTGTCAAAATTAGATAATGGGAAGGCACCATTGGCAGTTGTTTGAAATGAGTGGTGGAGAGAGTCTTTTGAAAGGACTAATGTCTGTTTAATCCTTAGGAAAGGAAACAGACCTAATGGTGGCTAGCAAGGGAGGGGGTATAAGCAGGCATGTGTCACCTCTTATCCCATCATGCCTGAGAAATTAGCTTTTAAGTTTTCTCTAGGTTCTACTTGTCCAATAGAATGTATGTTTAATGGATGGAGGGCTTAAATTTTTATTTTTATTTCTCAATATTTATTTATACCAGCAGTATCTTAAAAAGTCCTTTTGACTTTTATTTATTTATTTTTTTACTTAATGTTAATTTACAGTTAAATAAAGCACAATTGTGTGACTTACTAGATAGAGAATTTCACCTGGACTATAAGTAAAAGCAGATTAGGTCACGTGATTACCTCTCACCACAAAGGACTCACTCTACAAAGCCCTGCTTTTGGCATACTAATAGGAGAAAGCTAAGTGTTACTCAAAAGAAATCTCCAGTGATCAGCTATCTGGGTCTTCCTAGAATGACAAAAGGAATTTGAAGTCTGAGTGCTGTATAGCCAGAGGCAAACAGGGAATCAAAGGCACACAGGAGTGTTTCTTATTAAATTAATATACTTTGAGTAAACCATACTCGGAGATGTCCACGTCACAGACCTCATAGAAAATGGCTTCTGAAGTAGTTGAACTAATTATATGTAAAAACTAAGGTGAATAGAGATGAATGAATATTGAATGCTTGAAAATATAAATGTAAATGCTACATAAGGAAGACTGAAAGGATGGTTTGTGGGAGTATATTGAGGAAGGAATCCAGGAAGACTAGCCATTAAAAAGTAAAAAATAACTGAAACATGGGGTGGTGCCTGTGGCTCTGTTGCAGGAAGACGAGGCCCAATGGAGAGAAAGCGCACCCAAACACCACCTTTATAAGAGGAAGAGCTTTATTTACCAGCCATGAGCTTATGGCATAGAATTCCAAATGTCTTTCACTTTTTATTGATAGTCAAAAAGTTCTACCCCACAGGTACCCTTCTCATTGGCCAGTTTGAATCAAGCAGGAGATGCTATTCCCGCCCCTACAGAACTTGGAAATTTCTAAGTTTCAGGAAGTTAAGTTTACAAATTCCCAAGAGCTGAGTCACCATGGAGAGGACCCTGCAGGTGTGTCCTTGTGGTCTCCTGGAGAAGACCTGTTCTTCTAGACCTCTCCCTTATCAGGTATCCTCTCTCATTCCCCACTTTTGAGACTCCAATATATTTTAATTTGGGGTCTCAATATCAGCTTGTTTCTGCAGGTTCCAATATTAATTACTTTTTAGCACTGAGGTTTTAGGGACTGTGACTTTTCTTGGGTTCTCTATTCAGGTCTTAATAGTATTGTGGTGGTGGGCTAATATACATACAAGTTTTCACTTTTTCCTGTGACATTTTCCCCCCTTTTCCCAAAGTTCAAAGTCCAATTAAGACAAGGGCCTCAAGGAGTTTCCTCAGGCTTCAGCCCTACATTGACCTGCCAGCTCCCAGTATGTGGCTGAGCAGAGCATGTTGATTGTCTTAAAAGTTACTTTTACTTTTCAAAGGGCAGTGAAGCCCTAGTCAGCCAGCTATGATGACTCCATGTGAGTATTCCTTTTATCTTTGCTGCTGTACATGTGGTCAGGATTATGGTGTAAAGTTCTTTCTACCTTGGTTTCAGGGGGACTAGGTTCTGATTCTGGACCTAGACTTGGTCCCCTTGATCCTCCAGAGAGAAAAGATGTACAGACACAAAAGACTAAACAGAACACAGTTAATTACCCCAGTGGAGATTTTCCTTGTTACTCTTTCTAGGGTTTTTGTCTATTCAGTTCAGTCTTACCCAGTTCTTTTAGGAGAACTGCTAAGTTGCTAAGTTGCAGAGAATTGACAGAGGCCTCTTTGAACTCCACCAGTGGCAAGGCCTGCATCCAGTTAAGCTTTGCTTCCTGGCAGAGTATACCAATGTCTATGGTCCTGTTCATGCACTTGACCCTCTCTAAGCTTTGAGCCCTATGAGTTATTTAAAGCTTTAGCTTATTATTTTCACTAGTTCTGTTATGAAGGCTAGCCCATTGACAAATTTAAGCCAGAGTGCCAGCGTGGGATGATTTCTCTGGGCAATATTTTTACTACTTTAGGAGTCCTTTTTATCCCAGTGGAGAAGGCTTTTACCTATTCCAAGTCTGATAGACCATCACCAGCCAGTACTTGTTCCCTCTAAACCTGGACATTTCAGTAAAGTCTACCTGGAAGTCCTTGAAGGGCGTTTCTCCATATGACTGCATTTCTGGGGGTACCATCAGTACTTGGCACACGTTGAACTGGTTGCAGGTGATACATTGTAGACTGAAAATTTTGGCCAGGGCTTCCAGGTGGTAGATGTATAAGTACTGGCCCAGCAACTTCATAAAATACTCTTGTCACCATGGTGGCTCCTAGAAACTGAGGGACTGCTACTCGTCTGTCTGGCATCTTTATCCATCCTTCCTCTGCTTCCTGGCTGCCATCTGCTGCCAACCATTTCTTCTCCTCCTGGGAGTAGATAGGGGTGAGCTCCAGAACCCATGGGATGAGGGGAGCCACTTGTGACACCTGGTATGGCTGGGAGGCAGCCCTCTTTGCATCAGTATCGGCTCTGGTGTTCTCCTTAGCAATGGTGGAGGCATCTCTTTGATGTCCACAACCGTGTATCACTGCCACTTTCTGGGGTTTCCATTTTGCCTCTAGCAACTGAAGTTATCTCCTGCTGATACTTAATGTCCTTTTCCCCAGAATTTAATAGTCCCTTGTTTACTGTACAATGTCCCGCATACTTGGAGAGTCAGAAAAGGATTCACATTTTTCCTTTGACTTAGTTCTAAGGCTTGAGTCAAGGCAATTAACTCAGTCTTCTGAGCCAATGTTCTTTGGGGTAGGGGCTTAGCCTCTACAGTCTCTGTTAGGGTAACTACTGTATACCCACCCTGCCGCTCACTTTGTACCATCATAAAGCTGCTTTAGTCTACATGCAAGTCCCAGTTTGCAACTGTCCAAGGATGGTGTCGGCCTCATCTTTAGCTGGGAGAAGGCATGCTCCTGTTCTCCTTCCCATTCTAAGGGTTCTCCTTCCTCTTCTTTAGTTGCCTCATACAAGGGCTTAGCCAAGACAGCCAAGATGGCAAAGTTGGGAATCCAAAGGTGACAGAAGCCTACCAGGCCTAAGAATTTCTAAACCTGCTTTTGGCTCATGGGGCTGAGGAGGCAATTAATGACCTGCCTCCATTTCATGCCTAGATACCGCTACCCCTGATGGATAGTAAATCTTAGATAATGTACTGACTGCTGGAAAATCTGGGCCTTCCACTTGGATACTTTATAGCCACATATCTCTAGGTGTCATAGAAGACAGTCCATGCCTCGTGCGCAGCTCTCCTGGGTAGGGTGTCCTGAAAGAGGTCATCGACATATTGGAACAGCACACATTCTAATTCTTCAGCCAGGAATTTCTGGAGGTCACGAGCCAGCCCTTCTCCAAAAATTGTGGGTGTTTTTGAACCCCTGTGGCAACCTGGTCCATGTGTACTGTTTCCATGTCTGGTCTCTCCCACTGGAAAGCAAACAGCCTCTGGCTTCCCAAAGCCAGCCTTCTGCTGAAAAAAGCAGCTTTTAAGTCCAGGCAAGTGGGTTACTTGGCTTCTGCTGGCAGCAGACTCAGCAGAGTATATAGATTAGGAATAGTAGGATGCATTGTTACAGTTACACCATTTACTGGGAAATTTTCATTTTAGGTTTTAATTTTTCCTAAGGTATCTACATAGACACAGTAGATAATATTTAATACTGCACAAATTTTTCCAGTGTAGCAGGTGACTTTTGTTGAGTCTTAAGGCTTCATAGTAACTATAACTACTGTATATAATTCTATACTTTATGGCCAGTCTCTTAGTCCCATTTAACAGATCAATTTAGTAAAAAAGTTACATCTCATTTTATGAGTTGACAGTACAGACAAGGCTGGGATCTAAATACAGGTGGGCCACAACCTCTTTTTCCTCTCTTTAAACTATTTTTCTCTCTGCATTTTTTCTCTTTACTAAAGGCAAATTATAGTAGAACTAACTTATTTGCCAAATAAGTTACCAATACACTCAGTATACGGGGTCTGATTATTTGCATAAAGGGCAGTAAGAAAAATTGGTTATTAGTCATCTAGGCTCTTCTTTTCTTTAAAATTGGCTTTGCTGGAACCTTTTATAAGAAATCTCAGGCTGGACTTTCTTGAAAGCCTTTTAGAGCCCAGGTTTCATCTGTGCCATTAGATACTTGTATGCATTGGGTAAATCCCTCTTCTCTTAAGGTCCCCAAGCACATTTCAATTCCCAGGCCCGTCAGCAAGTGACCTTCTTTACTTACCACAGATCAGGAAATGTTACTGATGGGTATCTGGCCAGTTTTTCAAAGGGCTTTTTTATTGGCCTTATAAAGTCAACCTTAATTCCTTAATGCAGTCTTGACACCTCTGGAAATGCTATTCCAGCCAAATTCTTGGTAAAATAACCAGTGTCTTCATCATGTCCTATAGAACAAAACAGATTCTTATTGAACTTATGCAAATAACTGTATTGTCAGAAATTAAGAGTACTTACAATTGGCTTTCAAATTCTGGAGAAATCAAGGAGAGAGAAAAATACATGTTTCAAACTCTGCTCATAAGTACATACATTGCTTGAAAAGCTACGAATAGCTCAAAAGACAGAAAATTATTTACTTGACTTCTGGAAAACAGAACACAGAAAGCATCAACCATATTTTGAACAAAAAGCCATTACAAACTAGCCAAGTTCCACGTAACTGAATTCTGTTCTGTTGAAGTTAGACAGGTTAACTTTCCAAGGAAAGTTCTAAAAATCTGCTTTTTAGTTCGAAGGTACTAAATTTCCAAAGACATCAGAAATTTGAATTTGAGAGAATTCATTAGCCTCTCTTTATATTTCTTTTTCTTTTTAGGATAAATTTTGGACTCAGCCAGTTACATAAAAAAACAGTTTCTTTTTTTAGATGAATTAAAATTATTACTGAAAATATATGTTAGAACAGACCAATGTCTTATACATTAGGACAGATCAAATGCTTTATAATATTGGAACACATAAATATCCATAACCCATACAAAATTTCATTTTTGACAATGTTTCCTATATATTTTTAATAAATCAAATAAGTTTAATGTGTTTTCCCATGATGTTCAGTGGTCTTAATATTTCAAGAAGACCAAAGTTAGAGTTGTGTATTTTTTTTGTTTTGTTTTTTGTTTTTGGCAGCTCAGTGGTTCACATCGCCCAGGATGATCAGGGACCCATACATGGGTGTCCAGAGGATTGGAGGAAACTACCAGGTGTGTGTTCTCTCCAGGGGTAATCTTACTTCCAGGTCAGGGAACCAAAAATGTTGCAGGAAGATGAGGCCCAATGGAGAGAAAGAGCACCAAAGACCACCTTTATAAGAGGAAGGGCTTTATTCACCAGCCGGGAGCTTACGGCATAGAATTCCAAATGGCTGCACTCTCCAACTGCCTTTCTCTTTCCTTTTTATTGACAGTCAAAAAGTTCCACCCCACAGGTACCCTTCTCACTGGACAGTTTGAATCAAGCAAGAGATGCTATTCCCACCCCTTCAGAACTACAGGATTTCACAGAACTTGGAAATTTCCAAGTTTTAGGAAGTTAAGTTTACAAATTTCCAAGAGCTGAGTCACCATAGAGAAGACCCTGCAGGTGTATCCTTGTGGTCTCCTTGAGAAGACCTGTTCTAGACCTCACCCTTCTTGGGTATTCTCTCTCAGCTCAAAGGGGTAGGGCACCAGCCCCATATGCTGGATGTGGTGAGTTCAAACCCAGCCACCGGCTAAAAACTGCAAAAAATAAAAAAATAATAATAATAACTGAAAGATGAAACAATGCAATGTATAGAAAAAGTTTATTTAATCAGGTGGCACCTGTGGCTCAGTGAGTAGGGTGCTGGTCCAATATACCGAGGGTGGCGAGTTCAAACCCAGCCATGGCCAAACTGCAACAACAACAACAAAAAAATAGCTGGGTGTTTTGGCAGGCACCTGTAGTCCCAGCTACTCGGGAGGTGGAGGCAAGAGAATCACTTAAGCCCAAGAGCTGGAGGTTGCTGTGATGCCACGGCACTCTACCCACGGTGACAAAGTGAGACTCTGTCTCTAAAAAAAAAAAGTTTATTTACTATGTTAAATGAAATGTAAAAGATATAGCTATGTTGATTAAAGAATTGTACTAGTACAAAATGTGAAGTGAATTTCTTCTTTATTATTTTGTAATAGGCAGCTCTTTGGTTCTATGACAGAGAAATATATTTTTCATAACCAAAAATGTCAAATTGAATTATTTTATTTATTCTGATTATGATCTACCATAGTGAAATAGAAAAAGTACCACATTTAGTGTCTGGGGCTCTAGACTTGACCAGATTTATAGTTTGTAAAAATCTTTTATAAATTTTGTAAAGAATTTTGTATAAGACTTCAGATTTTCAGCTTCTTTGTGAGTGGGATGTTGGAAAAATATATCAATTTTAGGACTATAAGAAAGATAAGATGCAATGACATATGTAAAAGCATCTTAAAATTTCCAAGTACATTTTAAATTTAAAGGATAGGTAATAATAATTCTATTTTCTTTTTCACAACCTTCTAACTTCTTGCTCTGGGCTGCTAGGATTGAGCTACAAATCTCACTTCATTATTTTATAAAAATTATCTTCATATTCATCTGGTTTCTTTCCAGCTTTCAGCTCTGCAGTCCTCATGCTATATCCCTTCATGAAAAAAGTGGCTATGATGATGTCAGCAATCAGGTAGATACATGGAGTATGGAAAACTAACTTTTCCTGAGCATCTCTTGTATGCTACTTATTAATGCGGGAAACCCTACAGTGAAACCTCCAGAATGCTTATCCTTACCTCTCATTGGTCCAAATTCTGTTGCATCACCACGTTTAAACCAATCAATGGGAAGGTAAACTTGACTGCTGTTAGTTTAGACCAAACAGAACCTAATCCCTAAAACACAGAAGACTTTGTGAAGAGAAAATACTTGAAGAAAATCAGGGTTTTGTTTTTTCTCCGTTTTTTTGAAATGGAGAAGAGTGGGCATGTTTAGATGAAAATCATCACTATCTACATACGAGCAATATTTCTAAGTAGGCAGCATTAATTACTTCCATATAGACAGAGGAATTTACATAGATATAATTAGAAAGCCTGGTTCAATATATATTTAAATTATTTTTCAGACTTTTATATTGGCAATATATTTCTTTCAATAAGTCTTGATCTTTTCTGAAACTATTAGAACAAGACAAATGCATTAAGAGACACATCTCTAATTCCAAGCAAGCATGACATCATGCATTATTCAAAAATGAAATTTCAGATGCTGCAGCGACTGACAATAAAACCTGCATTGTGTATATATGCAGAGAATCGCACTCTACAGAAATGGATTCAGCCAGGTGATTTTGTATATAGCAGTGTCCTTTTTGCCATTCTTTTAAATTTACTTGTGTTTTGTTTTTGTTTTTTTGTAGTTAACAGAGAAAGACTAATTTATATTTTACATTTTGTGAGGAATCGCCATGGAGATGTGTAATAGTTGTTGTCTTTTGATGCTGTATCACGGTGATGTATTAGAACCCTGGTAAATTAACATTCTGATCAATTCTTGTTAGACTAACCCATATTAATGGTTTCTGATGTCACTTTTCTGTTTTTGCCTTCTCACTATGTGAGGAAAAAATTGATTCTTATGATAAAAGAAAAAATAAGTTTTTAAATAAGCTACAACTTCAGAGCTTATGAATATATGGTACCACTTTTATTAACATTGATTCACACAATGCCTTATGGATTGTTAATCTATAGCTGGGCTATGATATTGTAAACTTTATGTATTATTTTCTTAAAAAAAATATATCTTTGTTTCAGGATATTTCATGGAAATCAAGTAAGCTAAATTTTCTTTTCACGACTCCAGGTTAATATCAGGAGAGGCAGAGAAAACTTTGAAGCAATTCTAAAAGAATGTTACCTTGAAATCAAAATTCCATTTCTTTTCTAATTCTCAGCCATTCATGCATCATTGCAATTCTGTATAACACAACTTTCCGGAAGGGCTCCTGGGCAGGAAGACAAGCTGAAAACCTTTGTATTTGGGATCGTATCTCTTGAGGGCATGCTTATCAAAGGAAAAAGACTTTGGATTTTTAATAAAACAACTCTTATCTCGATGAACACAGTATTTTTACAATAGAAGTTACCTGCTGTCTGGAAAATGTTTTAGAATATTTGAACAGAATTCACATTTGACATCAGCTTTTCCTTGACAGTAATGAATGGTCGGTCTCTCAGAAGTCAAGAAACTGGTATGTTTACCTTAGTGTATGGAAATAAAAACAGTATAACAAATAAGCCTTACCAAGTACTGTAACAATATCAACAATTAAGTTTACTTGTTCCAGCAATATGTAATGCAATTTAGAGCAATCTCTTGATGTCACCTTCGTCCACCATTATTAAGTGGTTCTCTAAGGTTACCTAAGGTTAGTTAATAATATCCATGGTTTTTGGTTATGTGCTTAGGCACCAGAATGAGATCAGAAAAACATAGGAGGAAGAAATAATTTTCCTTTGTGTCTTTCTACCTAATTACAAACAAATACAAGACATTTTTAGGAGAAATATGGTATCTTCATTTTCCCATGCAATCTTACAGAGCAATTATTCCAATTTTATAGAAAACTGCTTTGAATATCAGAGAAATTAAGAAAGTAAAGAGATAGATGGGGAGAAATAGCTTTGAAAGCAGGAAGGAATGACCTCTTTACTTTTGATGTGAGATGTAGCACAGCTATTACAGCTACCCTGGGTGACATTATACTAGGAACTCAACACTTAGGGACCTTACCTACAGTAAGGAAGAAGGGGAGAAGAAATGGAGAGTTGTGAAAGTCTCAATGGGGAGATTCACAAAGTAGGGCCTGGAGGCTAAGTTAGAGCTTTTGCCACTGAACTAAACAATGTCAGGCCCAGAAGAAGAAAACAACACACCAAAATTAGGAAACAAAACCATATGTTGGGGTTAAAAGGGGAAAGATACAAAGGCTGAAGCAGAGCTGAAACAAAAAGAACTAAAGGAAAAAAGAAATTGATTGAACATATGGAGTGGCACCAAATAGGTATAATTTTAGGAATGATGTGTTTTGCTATAAGATTCTGGAACCTTTTACTTAAGAGTTTTTTATACTTCCATTTGGCAATCAATGCCATATAGAGGACTCTGCTCACCCCTAAGCCACCTGCTAAAGTACTGATAGACCCAACTTCTTTTCCTTCCATTTAAAGAAATGATCAAACCAATATTGATCAAGTGTAAAAATTCTGGTACCTTCTCTAGCATCTTCATTTCTTCTCCTCCTCTTCTGTTGACAAATGACCTCTGCTTATCATTGCACCTTCTTGGATTCAAACAGATAGATCTGTACATGCAGAAGACCCTATGAAAATTTTTGACTGATACAAAATCATAGGCCAATTCAACTAGGATTCTCCTTTAGTTGTCTTCATGATCTAGATGCCTGTGTCTTGTTTCTTGTTGACAATAATTGACAGTAATTTAATTCTCATGGCCAGGGTAATCTCCCACATATCTGTTTTATTCATTATCTTAGTATCTACTTAGTATCAGTCCATATTATAATAATAGTGATAAAGTAACCATCATGTTCAAATTCTGCAAAATGGTCCATTCCCTCATTCCTGACTATTCTCATAACTTTCATAACTTGTTTTGTGCTGTTCCTTTTTTTTTTAGTTTTTTGGAGGTGTCTTGCTTCCTCAACGGAACTGATTACCTCTAAGAAATAATAATAAAAAAAGATTATGTTTACACTCTCTTGAACAGTGCCCCCTAGTGAAGAGGTGTATCAGTAACTTGGATATCTTTTTTTTAATCATAGATTATTTTAGCAATCAATTTTTATACTGATTAACTGATTATCAGATCTTTTTTTGTTGCAGAAGCAATTGCTCTTTAACAGCTCCGTATCAAAACTTACATGTGCCAGTATATTTTTCTAGAATCTAAATGGTTAAGGGCTTAGATATTAAAGATGTACACAAATATCTGGTGAAACATTTCCATTATAATTATAGATCTAACTCTCCTCTCTAACAATGCTGTTGGCCTTAAATTTTATTTTGTCTGCTATTAATATTGCATCACTAATTATACTTTAATATATGCATATTTGTTATTAATTAAATCATTACTTTATTCATACTTTCTTTTTCTTCTCCAGCATTTCCTTTAGGATAAAATGTTATGTTTACTTATTATGTCTGTATGTCTCCTGAGGCTTCTCTTAGCTGTGACAGTTTTTCAGACTTTCCTGTTCTTCATTACCATGAGAGTTTTAAGGAGTACTGATAGAATGTCATTCTATTGGGATTTGTCTGTTGTTTTTCTCTTAGTAGACTAGCATAATAGGCTTTGAGTACAAAGATTGTAGAGGTGAAGTGTCATTACCATCACATCATATCAAGGGTATGTAATATCAGCATGACTTGTCTCTGTTGATCTGTCCTTAATTACCTGGCTAAGGTAGTGTTTGCCAGATTTCTCCACTGTAAAGTTGCCTCCTCCTTCAATAATTCAATCTTTATAAGGAGGTCACTAAGCATAGCCCACACTTAGGAAGAGAAGACCCATGCTCTACCTCTCTGAGGGCAGAGGAGTTCAGCATTACATTATTTGGGAGTTCTCTGCATGGTAGATTTATGTATTCTTATTAATTCAGTTATTCTGTTTACATCAGCTTGGACTAATAGATATTTAATTTATATTTTAAGTAATAACTTATTAGTATTTCATTTTTTGTTTTTACTCAAATTGTTCCAACTCAAACCATGTGGAGCTTTTTGACATTTTTCTACCATTTCTTTTTAAGCAATTTCTTGCTCTCAGGTAATACAAGTTGTTCTACACTTATATATTTCTTACCCCAGTTTCAGAATTAGCTATTTCTATAAGGACTCCTTATTCTGTTTATCAAAGAGTGGTATTAGAAATGAGATGTGAGTTCTATATGTTTCACTCACTTTATTTTGGTTAATATGTATTTGATATTTATTTATATAATTTTATTGAAAACAATCTCTGACACAGGGTTATTATTATTATTATTGTGTGTGTGTGTGTGTGTGTGTGACAGAGTCTCACTATGCTGCCCTCAGTAGAGTGATGTAGCGTCACAGCTCACAACAACCTCAGACTCCTGGGCTGAAGCAATTCTCTTGCCTTAGCTGGGACATTAGGCACCCACCACAATGCCTGGCTATTTTTGTTGTTTTTATAGTTATCATTGTTGTTTAGCAGGCCTAGGGCTGGGTTCAAACTCACCAGCCCCAGTGTATGTGGCCGACACCCTAGCCACTGAGCTACAGGCACCTAGCTCTGACATAGTATTATAAATGTCTCCTGTCAACATAAAATCAGATTCACAGACTCAATTTAAATTTTATGTCTTGTAAAATCTGAATTTATTCTCTTATTATTTCAGAATATTATAGAGGTACAAATGTTTTAGTTACACGAATTGCTTTTGTACAGTTCCAGTCAAAGGTATAAGGGTGTCCATCATCTGGATGGTGTGCATTATACCCATTAGGTGTAAATTTACCCCATGCCTCTTGGCCCCTCCTACTGCTTGCTTTTTGTTGAGTTTTACTACCAAATGTGCACATGGGCGTTGACTGATTAGTTCTAATTTAATAGTAAGTGTGTGTCTTTCCATTCTTGAAAGACTGTTCTCCAGTTCCATCCAAGTTGTTAAAAACATACTAGTTAACCATTTTTTATGGCTGACTAGTACTGCATGATATACATGTACCACATTTTATTAATACATTCATATTGATGGGCACTTAAGTTGATTCCACATCTTTGTGATTGTGAATTGTGTTGTAATAAACTCTTGAGTGAACGGCATTTTTGATAAAACGACTGTTTTTTTTCAGTAGTCCTAGTGTTACTGAATCAAATGGTAGTTCTACTTTTAGTTCTTTGAGGTATCTCTATATGACTTTTTGTAGAGTTTGTACTAGTTTGCAGTATGACCAGCAGTGTAGAAGTGTTCCTTTCTCTCCACATCCATTCCAGCAACTATTGTTTTGAGATTTTTTTTTTTTTTTGACAAAATTCATTCTCATTAGAGTTAAGGGATACCTCATTATGGCTTTTATTTGCATTTCCCTGAGGATTAGAGAGGTTGAGCATTTTTTATATGTTTATTGGCCATTAGTCTTTCTTCTTTTGAAAAACTTCTGTACATCTCAGCCTACCAGAGTGCTAAGATTACAGGCTTGAGCCACTGTGCTTGGCCACTTTTACCCCTTTGACTAATATTTTAGCCCTTCCCCCTGTTTTCTTCATTGCCTCTCCAATTTGTTAATTTTTTAACATCATTATTTTCTTACATTTATATACATATTCACTATTAATTTTACCAACCTTTTATATCCTTATAGGCTGGTTTCCACGTACTGAATGCCTTGAGATTCTATTCCAACATAGGTCAGTTGCTATGAACTAGAGGGGCCTGGCATAAATTGCTACTGAGCAGGGGGAGCAAGCATGGAGCAATTACCTGGTGACTATGATATACAGCTTTTCAAGGTTTCAGAACCCTTATCTGTTGTATCAACAAAATGACATTGAGCAACAAGTTACCCCAAAACTTTATGTCTTAAAATAGCACACATGTGTTATCTCATGTTTTGTTCGGTTAGGAAGTTAGGCATAGGTTAACTGGGTTCTTTGCTGTACTGCACCTCAAATCCACTTTTAAGGTATTAGCCACTTTATGTAGTTTCATCTGAAAGCTTGAGTGAAGATCTGCATCCAAGATCACTCACATTGTTGTTGACAGGCTTCTGTTCCTCACGGTCTGTTGGGTTGAGGGTGTTGCTAGCTGTTAGCAGTGGCCGCCTCGGTTCCCTTCTGCCTGGGCCTCTTCCACATGGCAGCTTACTTAATCAAAATACATAATACAATAAGCTAATAAAGAGTGAATATGAACAAGATGAAAGCCGTAGTCCTTTTAACTTAATCATGGAAGCGGCATCTCATCCCTTTTTCATAGTTAATTTATAGAAGTAAATTTTGAGTTTCATTCTACACCCAAAGGAAAGGGATGACACGTGATATATCAGCCGCCACATGTGTAATGGAATTTTAATAGTACCTATGTCATACAATGCCACTTCTTTTAGTTTTATCATTATTAATATACTAAGCCTATTGAGCTTCTCTCTCTATTTCATATTCCTGGTGTTTAGCTGATTTTTATGTTTTGTTTCCTACTGTGCCCCACAAACTCTTATGTTAAAACACCATGTTTATGTTTGACATAACAAATCTGTGCCTCCTTTGGACATCCAAACAGCTCCAAGTGATGAGCAAATGATGTGGATTTCAGTTATTATACATCCTCATGGACAGATTTGTGGAGGACTGTTTTTATGTCCTTATATATTTCTTTGTTCTTAGTGTTGATGAGGTAGATGAAAACCAGCTTGAATGTGAAAAGACTTTTTTATTTCCTTTTGGCTGTTCAGGAGCAATTTCAGTAGCTAGAGCTAATTTCTAGGCAAGATAACTTGAGTGCACAGATATTAAAAACATTCTGTCTTATTGATATGCATTGGTCACCAATATAATCTTAGGAAGTTCTTTCTACTACCAAAACTCAAATATTGACTAGAATTTCTAATAGCATAATGTCATCGGCACAAAGATAGAGAAATGAAATTTAAAAGTTCTGTCAGTGTTTTTACTATAAACTAGCAATTTCAGAGGTTTATATCTTTGCTGTAAAATTTATAGTTAGATCAATCATTGCCTTACGGCCCAGTTCAGGGATGAATTTAATTTCCTGGGATGTCTTTTAAGCAACCTTTCTTAAAGCTATAGTAATACACATAATACATATTTTTCAGTTTACAATGTTAAGATTAATAATAAAGACAGTAGAATATTTCATTTTAGGAAATTAAGGACCATATCTCTACTACCTATTGATAAATTATTTAAAGATAATGGCATTTTTGATGATATTAAAAATTGCAAATGAAAGTACTCGAATTATTAATGAATTGTTCAATTCTGATATCTAGTTATCACTTTGCAGAAATTATCCAAAGAAGCTGAATCAGGGCAGCTGTCAGGAGGAAAAAATAAATAAAAGAAAAACATACATCATTTATATCTTTCTTCCTTAAAATAAGTCTGTGATTTATTAGAATTGAAAATGACTTCAGTGATAATCTTGCTCAATGCTACAATTTTTAGATGAGGAATTTGAAACTCATGTGTACAGTGATATTCTGTGACAGACATCACTGGTCAGGGATTATTTCTGGCTCCTTACTCCTACTTTTCTGTACATTCTAAACCATCCTAACATCTGAATGGTACTTCTGGATACTTTGTTCATTTGCATTTTCCTAATGACTAATGTCAATAATTTTTTCCAGTTCTCATTAGCAATTCATATGCATCCTTTTGAAAATATCTCTTAAAATATGAAGCTCACTTTTGTTATATTATTTCCATTATTATTAAATTTGAAATATATTTGTAAAATATAGTCTTGATATGAGTCTTTTGTTAATATATGAATTACAAATATATTCTCCCATTCTGTGGTTTTGAAATTTTAAAAATTATTTATAATGCCTTTTGAAAAGCAGATATATTTAATTTTTATGGCATCCAACTTGGCTTTTTATTATTCTTAATTGCAAAAGTCCACAACCTAGGCAGGCACCTGTGGCTCAGTGAGTAGGGTGCTGGCCCCATGTACTAGAGAAGGCAGGTTCAAAACCTGCCCTGGTCAAAAACTGCAAAAAAAAAAAAAAGTCCACAACCTATTTAATTTTTACCTGCTGTCTTTTTTCTTTCTTTCTTTTTTTTTTTTTAATTATGGGACCACATCCAGGACACCACATTACATGTGGCTTGTCACTTCAGGCTACTTTGGACTGTGGCAATTTTCCTGGCTTTATTTATCGTGACCTTGACAGTTTTGACTAGGGTAGTACTAAGTATATGTAGGATGGGTCCCTGTTAGAATTTGTCAGAAGTTTTTCTCATGATAAGACTAGGAGGAAGATCACAGAGGTAAAGTACCATTTTTATCACATTAGGTCAAGTGTATATATAATATAATTACTTAGGACTATTGATTTGGCCTTGGTCACATGTCCGAGTTAGTGTTTATCAGGTTTCTTAACTGTAAAGTAAGTTTTCTCCTCTTTTCTGTACCATGCAAAGGGAGGAAGAAAGTCAAAATATATAGCTAAAATATAAATAGTATTATTTAAGATTCTTTAATATGAGAAATTGTTTCTCCTCTATTCATTTGTTCAATCATTAATTTATATTAGAAATGACATGATTATTTATTTTATATTTTGTATAGATTGCAATAATAGTTCATTTATTTTTTGACTTAAATTTTTTCAGATTTGGTTCCTGGGAGCTCTTTAAGATGCTTCCTATGCTTCTTTGCCACATCCTATCAATGTGTGTGTATGTGTGTGTGAGTTGAGTATATCTTAACTTCCTGTCTCTTATGCTTTAGGCTCTTCTTGAATATTCCCTGCCCTAGTCCAAAAATCAACCACTTCTGCAAGAAGCTTTTTTTTGTGTGTGGTAAAGATAATATGTCATTTAATTTGCATATCATAACCGATGTTTTTCATATATATTTTGCATTAAAATTTTTAAGCACCTTAAATCAAGTATAAAATACATTAGATTTACCCTATAACATTTACCTAATCTACCTGTTTTATTATTTTTTTTTATTAAATCATAGCTGTGTACCTTAATGCGATCATGGGACATCATACACTGGTTTTATAGACTGTGTGACACATTTTCATCACACTGGTTAACATAGCCTTCCTGGCATTTTCTTAGTTATTGTGTTAAGACGTTTACATTCTGCATTTACTAAGTTTCACATATACCCTTGAAAGATGCACCGTGGGTATAATCCCCCCAATCACCCTCCCTCCACCAACCTCCCCCCTCCCTTCCTTCCTTTTCCCCCTTCCCCCTATTCTTAGCTTATAACTGGGTTATAGCTTTCATGTGAAAGCCATAAATTAGTTTCTTAGTTGGGCTGAGTACATTGGATACTTTTTCTTCCATTCTTGAGATACTTTACTAAGAAGAATATGTTCCAGCTCCATCCATGTAAACATGAAAGAGGTAAAATATCCATCTTTCTTTAAAGCTGCATAATATTTCATGGTGTACATATACCACAATTTATTAATCTATTCGTGGATCAATGGGCACGTGGGCTTTTTCCATGACTTAGCAATTATGAATTGGGCTGCAATAAACATTCTGGTGCAAATATCTTTGTTATAATGTGATTTTTGGTCTTTTGGGTATATACCTAGTGGAGGAATTATAGGATTGAATGGCAAATCTATTTTTAGATCTCTAAGTGTCTCCAGACATCTTTCCAAAAGGAATGTATTAATTTGCATTCCCACCAGCA
>CAUYPK010079606.1:0-19646 GCA_963574355.1 Loris lydekkerianus | reverse complement strand
CTGAACATCTCTATCAGAAAGTTAAAATTCTTTGCTGGATTATGACAGGCCCTCAAAATCTAGAGAAAAAGGCCAAACACGTCAAAGCTACATGGGCGCAGCGTTGTAATAAAGTGTTGTTTATGAGTTCAGAAGAAAATAAAGACTTCCCTACTGTGGGATTAAAAACCAAAGAAGGCAGAGATCAACTATACTGGAAAACAATTAAAGCTTTTCACTATGTTCATGACCATTATTTAGAAAATGCTGATTGGTTTATGAAAGCAGATGATGATACATATGTCATCGTGGACAACTTAAGGTGGCTTCTTTCAAAATATGACCCTAAAGAACCCATTTACTTTGGGAGAAGATTTAAGCCCTATGTAAAGCAGGGCTACATGAGTGGAGGAGCAGGATATGTACTAAGCAAAGAAGCCTTGAAGAGATTTGTTGATGCATTTAAAACAGACAAATGTACACATAGTTCCTCCATCGAAGACTTAGCAATGGGGAGATGCATGGAAATTATGAATGTAGAAGCGGGAGATTCGAGAGATACCACTGGAAAAGAAACGTTTCATCCGTTTGTACCAGAACACCATTTAATCAAAGGTTATCTACCCAGAGCCTTTTGGTATTGGAATTATAACTATTATCCTCCTGTAGAGGTAAGTTTAGAAATTTCATTATTGTGTAAATACTTGAACTGACTGTAGTTGATTAAAAACTAATATATGTATGTTTCTATAGTACTAGGTATCTTCCTTTGTCTTTTTGTACAGAGTGACAGTATAACAAAATAAATGAGAACTGGGACATCAGCTATAATCATTCAGCAAATGTGTATTAGTGGTACTACATGTGCCGGGCATTGAGAATATGGAAGTAAATACAGCCAAGTTCCCGTTCTCATGCACTTTACATCCTGGATGAGGAGAGATATATGTACAATTAACAGGCAGACTAGTACTTTATTAACTGTTTCAGATATACGAATATTTGAGAATATACCTTGGACTACCACTAAGCTTTACCAAATGTTAATCTTTTGTTACATTTGCTTCGGATTTTTTTGAAAGAAAAAAATGTTATACAGTTGAGATTTACATACCCTCCCCAATCCAGTTTCGTTACCTCCTTCCCCAAAGTTAACCACTGTCATGAATTTAATATTACCATGCCTGTTTTTCTATTTTTCCTACATGTTTATCTGTCTATAAATAATATATAATAATGTTTTTCAGGTTTTTAAATAAATGGAATCAAACCATATACATCTTTTCTGTAATTTGCCCTTTTCACACATTGAGATTTATCAATATTAATTTATGTATCTGCTCTATTAACTTAACGTGCTGTGTAATGATTTGAAATAGGAATATATTATAGTTTATCCATTCTCCTGCTAATGCATTTAGCAGGTAGGTTTTTTTCCCAGTTTTTCACTTTTATAAGCATTGCTGCAGTGAATAAATGAATGAGATTGGGAATCATGAAACTTAGCTTTTAGACTCAGTTTTACTACTGATTAATAATGCCTTTCGGCAGTCCCTAGTTCTCTCTGCCTTCTTTTCTCTAGCCCTAATTATATAAATAATATACTTGATGCTACTGCTCTGTTATTCACAAGCCAGTGCTTTCAAATTATCTTCTAGACCAGTGGTTCACTTAGAGTTCTAATGATTTAAAACCAGACATGAAATTCCCAGAGTATTTCTAACTGAAACAATGTTGTTAGACTTCTTCAAGTGAAGGGTTCAGCTCTATGCTATGGTTCTGTTTGCTTTTAGCCCAGCATGATGTTTTTTTGAAGCTTTAGGATTTACAGTATTTTTAAGTTATTAATCTAAGGATAAATTATTTTTCTTTTTCTCTATCCTTGCATATGAAATCATTAATTTAGGATGATGATATCTTTGCCTGGTTTTTATATTTTTACTTCTTTTTTTTTTTTTTTTAAAGGTCTCTTAGTATAGTTTCATAGTTTTTCTCAAATATATCTTTATATTCCTAGGTATGCAACTTTTTATTACTATTCTTAGACTTTTTTTTTTTTTTGAGAAAGGGTCTCACTTTGTCACCCTTGGTAGAGTGCCATGGTGTGATAGCTCATAGCAACCTCAAACTTCACTGCTCAAGTGATCCTCTTGCCTCAGCTTCCCAAGTGGCTGGATCTACAGGCTCCTGCCACAATGCCTGACTATTTTTTAGAGACTGAGTCTTGCTCTTGTTCATGCTGGGCTCAAACTCCTGAACTTAGGCAGTCCACCAACCTTAGCCTCACAGAGTGCTAGGATTGTAGGCCTGAGCCATCACACCTAGCCCCAATTTTTCTATTTTTAGTAGAGATGGAGTCTCACACTTGGCTCATGCTGCTTTTGAACTCTTGTGCTCAAGCAGTCCTCTTGCCTCGGTTTTTCTATTTTTAGCAGAGGTGGGGGTCTCGCTTTCACTCAGGCTGGTCTTGAACTTGGAGCTCAAGCAGTCTGCCCTCCATGGCCTCCCAGAGTGCTAGGATTACAGGCAAGAACCACCATGCCTGACCCTACTTAGAGTTGTTCTTTTTTTTAAACTTACTGGCATATGTGAACACTTTTTTTCTTTTTAAAATCTGGCTCTGTAACTGAATTCTTTATTTCTGGTGATTTTTCACCTGAGATTCTTGAGGTTTTGGGGTAACCATAATCATCTGCAAAGAACTCTTTTATTTTCATGTAATTATAGCTGTTTTCTTTTATTATTTATAATACTTAACAGTAATAGTATCCTGGCCATCCAGCAAAAAAAAAAAAATAAATAAATAAATAAATAGTTATAATCTGTAGTAAATCTTATTAAAAACATTGTTACAATATTTTGGAGCATATAAAAATTCTTTCCAGAGAAGATCAGTAATTTAAAAATAACTGAGAATGTGGGGAACCTGCAGCCTGCACATGTGGCCTTCTAGGTCTTTGAGGGCAGCCTTTTAACTGAATCTTTTTATTTATTTACTTATTTTTTATTGGAGACAAAGTCTCAGTCTGTCGCCCTGTGTAGATGCCATGGCGTTATAGGTCACCGCAACCGCAAACTCTTGGGCTCAAGTGCTTCTCTTTCCTCAGCTTCCCAAGTAGCTGGGACTACAGACCACAGTGCCCAGCTATTTTTAGAGATGGGGTCTTGCTCTAGCTCAGGCTGGTCTCAAACCCATGAGTTCAGGCACTCCACCTGCCTCAGCCTCCCATACTGCTAGGATTACATGCGTGAGCCACCAACACTTGGCCTTCTGAATCCTTTTAAGAAAGGGATTTATTCTGTGAAGTTTGGATTCAGCCCAGGGTCCACACGTGGTATCTGGAGCAGTGGTCCTCCACCTTCCTAATGCCGCAACCCTTTAATACAGTTCCTCATGTTGTGGTGACCCCCCCAACCATAAAATTATTTTCGTTGCTACTTCATAACTGTAATTTTGCTACTGTTATGAATTGTAATATAAATATCTGATATGCAGGATGTATTTTCATTGGTCGCACCCCACCAAGGTTGAGAACCGCTGATCTGGAGGCTTTAGTTTAATATGAACTGGCCTGTGTAGTAGCCGCTAAGCACACGTGGCCCTTGAGCACTTGAAACGTGGCTAGTCCATATGGAGATGTGCTGTAATTATAAAAGACACACCTGATTTCAAGAATTTAGCAAAAGAAAAATAATTATTTCATTAATTTTAAAATATTTAGTGCATGTTAAAACATATGCAAATTTTACCTAGTTTCATATTTTTAATATGGTGACTAGAAAACTTTAAATTGTTTTAGGTAGCTCACATATTGGACACTGCTGTTGGACACAGCTGTTTTAGATAATCACAAGTTGACCTACTGTTTACTTTCCATATTTGTATCTATTCTAATGTTGTATAAAGGTGTAAAGAATAGGTACCAGATAATGTTCTATTGTCTGTGTGGTTTCTAAGAATCCCACATATCCAGTGTTTGTTTCAAAGAGAAAATTCAGAGAAAATGCAATGGATAGTTTCTTGGTAATTTTTACTATGCTCTAAACTACAGACTCCCAATTTATAAGTCAACATGATTTTCTTTCCTGGGAACTTGCCAGATTTGTCTCCTCCAGTCCTTGCAAAGATAGAGTATGAAGTTTTGTTGGAATAACCTGGATGATATATTCTCCAGAAACCAATTCTTTTTTTTTTTCTTTTTTTTTCTTTTTAATTAAATCATAGCTGTGTACATTAATGCAATTATGGGGTACAATGTGCTGGTTTTATATACCATTTGAAATATTTTCATCAAACTGGTTAATATAGCCTTCACCGCATTTTCTCAAAAACCAATTCTGATCCTAGATTGACCTTGTAATGGCTTAATTCTGGGACCAGCCTGACTCTATCTGTTTTCTTTGTTTTTTTGCTTTCTAATACCTTTTTGTTTATTGGACTATTGTTATTTAGTTTTTAACTTGTTCTCAAACCAAGCCTATTTGATAATCAGACCTTCTTACCTGAAGGCCTAGGTGATTATTTGGTCATGATAGCCAGCATTTATTATAAGCAAAGCATAGTTCCAAGCATTTTACACACCTGTCTCCCTCCTTTAAGTAACCACCTTTTACACATGAGAAAATTAAAGCTTACAGACATTAAGCAATTTGCCCAATATTGTACACTAGTAGGCAAAATTTGGTTGAAACCTTCCTTGGTTTGGCCTGGGAACTTCGTCTCAAGTACTGTGCTTTCTGGGTTTACTTACAGATGAAGTATTATTTTGTAGGCACCAACTAACAAGCCTTTGTAGTCATTAAATGATGAGTTATATTTCTGAGACTGAAGCAAGCAAAAGCAAAAAATTACAGTGAGAAAATTAGGAAGAAAAGCAAAAGTTAAAGAAATAGAGTACTTATCCTTTTTATAGCTGCCCTGTTCTCTTGAAGAAGTCTCAAGAATTTTATCTGCTAAAACACTGAAGGGTATAAGAAAAACCTTGTTTCAGTTAGAAATACTTTGACAATTTCATATCTGGTTTTAAATCATTAGGAACTCTAAGGAATTTTTGACTACTTCCACAGATCTAATAAATTAAGTTTGAATGTTGAATTCTTTTAAAATTAATGTGTCCTTTTTAACTATGTGAATATCACGTGTTAGCAATGTGCTCCTTATTAACAATGCCTGTTTGCACTACTTTTTAGGGTCCTGGTTGCTGTTCTGATCTTGCAATTTCTTTTCACTATGTTGATTCTACAACTATGTATGAGTTAGAATACCTCGTTTATCATCTTTGTCCATATGGTTATTTATACAGATATCAACCTGCCTTAACTGAAAATATACTAAAGGAAATAAGTCAAGCAAATAAAAATGAAGATCCGAAAGTAAACTTAGGAAACCCTTGAAAGAAAAACACGAATGAACAGAGAATAAATACAATGGCTAGCATTGCACTGAAGAACTTCTGCATTTCTGACACAGAACACTGGATTCCAGTGAGGAGTTCGAAGTGAACATTCCATGAAGAAATCTTCCATATGAATGACTGTAAACAGAAGCTTTAAATGAGCTGTGAAGTCTGTTAAAACGTGTTTTGATACAGTAATATATAAATATATATATATGAAGAACTTGTGTTTTTAAAAAGGTGGCCAGGTAGAGAGACAGAAAAGAGATTTGTTGCCTATTTTTGACCACATATATTATTGTCACTGGGAAACTAAGACAAATTTTCTAAAACTACACAGCGCCGTGTTAGTTAACACACATGATGCTAAACAGATCTGCCTTAAAGAAAATTTTAGAAAGAAATATTGTTGCTCATTGTTAATAAACGTAAATGAGTTTGTTTTTGCAGTATGATATAAATGAACCAACCACACACACACAAATACAGTTTTTGTCTAATGAAATTTTGCTGTGATTATTTATAATTGGCAGTATTTCTTCCAGAAGAAGGTAGAATAAGAATGGCACTTATCCTAAAGTGCATTAATAAAACCACATTTTAAAATTATCATGGGCCTTGACTATATTATGTACTTGGTTCTAATTAGTAATCTTTTACTGAGTCCCTGTTGTCTCTTTTCTAAATATGATTAACCACTGTTGAATACCATTCTCTACTATCACTATTTACTCAAAGCATTAATATTATTCTGTAAACGTGCATTTTAAAATTTGTTTCCAGATTTACCTGTTATTAATTATGGGTGACTAAACTATTAAGTAGTACATTTAATGCTATTTGGGGATGCTTTTCTGATATCAGTGCCACTCTCAGGAATTACTGACATTTTTAATTATGTAAAACTCCAACTGCATAATTATAATTTCTTTCATTCTCATCCTGTTGAGAGATGAGAACTTGTTTGTGCCTTTCATTAGTTGTTTAGAGTTTTAAAATTCATTTTAGGATCTGAGGTGGCTATTAGGTACACTGGCAAGATTATTTTGAGTGCAGAATTTTGACCAGAGTTAAGTAAAAGCATTAGAAAATGCAGAGGGCTTAAACTAAAATGCCATATATTAAAAGGTAAAATAATTTATGAACAACAACTTGGAGTTTGATGCTGACTGGCTTTTAGGATAATTGTTTTGTCCATGGATAATTCTAACACAGCAGAATACCAATTCAAAACTCTTGTCAAAAACATAACCAGAGATGTCTCATAGTAATTTGTTTAAAGAGTTTCTGGAAGGAAAGAACATTTTTAATTTGTATTGTCTTTAGCAATACTATCTGAGTGTATCATAACAGAATATTTTATAGACTTTCTATAAGATTATATTTAGTGTTATAAATGATTTGGATTTCCCTTATGGTTATCTTTATTTTAATTTTATGTGGCTGTCACACCACTAACTCTGCTGCTTAGCTAAATAATTTCTACTTTTTGTGCCAAAACATGTCAAAACCATGACTTTTAGGATGGTATATTTAAGCAGATATTTGTTTCATTGGTTAACTCTGTCCACATAATGAAAACATGAAGCAATTTTTACCTTTTAAATTGGTTTTTGCTGTTTTCACCGTAGCATCGTCTGCCAAAATTTCGATGCATTTATTCTATTCTTTGAACAACTCTTCACTGAAGTGAAGACCTGAATTTCCATGTATACTACTTTTCTTTACTAGAAATGATTTACTATACACATCAAAAAACATTTAGGATTTACTCATAGGAAATAGATGTGACAAATCCTGAGCTTTAGAGTCAAACTGCCTGGGTTTAAATTCTTGCTCCATCACTTACTATTTTTGTAACCTTGAGAAGATTACTTAATCTCTTTGTGCTTCAATTTCCTCATCTATAAATTAGGGGTAATAATACGACCTACCTCACAGGATTTTTTTCTGAGGATTAAATAAGTGAATATCTGTAAGACTCTTAGAACACTGTCACAGAATAGGGAGCAATATATATGAGGTTATATTATTATGTTACCTTGGAGTGTAAATATTTCATTTAAATTAATGAAAATCTGCTTTGATCAAATCAGATACTGAAGGAAATATACATTTCTTATAATGATAATAGTATTTATGTAGTGCCTACTGTATGCCAGGCACTGTGTTTAGATATTCTGTGTACATTGACATTAATCCTCATAAATTTAGTGTTATTTCCACATTATTATAGATGAGGAAATGAGACTCGGGGAATTAAAGTAACTTCCATTGTCACAAAGCTGGTAAGTTACAGAGTTTGGATTTATACCCAAAGTCTGTGTGTTTATTTGAATCATGACAAGCTTGGCATTAGTCAGTTAGCATGAGTTCCGTTTTCACTTACATGATATGTGACATCTGATACATTGTCCAGTTAATAGATTAACAGACCACATTGTCAGTGATTTTTAAACTGTGGTTCTCACACTTGCTGACAGCTTGTTAACATGCACCTCTAAAGACCCCAATCCCAGAGATTCTGATTTAGCATGGGTTCCATGAATATGCATTCTTACCAAATACCCAAGGGCAGTGATCGTCAAAGTGTGTTTCCAACAAATAACATCAAATCATCTGGGAACTTGTCAGAAATGGACCCTCTCTCAGAAATACTGAGAGACCCACCCCAGAAATACTGAATCAGAAATTCTAGGAACAAGGGCAAGGCTAGAAGTTGTGTTTAAGCAGGCCCTATAAATGAGTCTGGTTCATTCTTGTTTGAGAACCACTGCCCAACTACGTACATGATTCTGGAACAAATAGTCTATGGAACATACTGAAGATTACTACCCATTGATTAAGGTATTTTTCTAAAACTTAGGTAAAACTAATGTTTTAAATCAGTGTGATCCAGGATCATACTGTATTAAATGTAAAATGCTTTAAAGATAATTTAAAGGGTTAGTAGATCATTCATTTTGGCAGAATTTTTCTAACTTCTCCACAGTGACTAACATCAGAGCCCACAATAAAATATGCAATTTTCTAAGTTTAGTACTTTTACATTGGGACATAAAGGGTTCATTAAATACCAGTAAGTACATACTAATTCATTGAAAGCATACATAAATGTCATCAAAAATGCCCACAATTGTTAATTAAAACAATTTTTTAAGAAATAGCAAAATGCTATTTTATAACATGCAGAACATTTTTCTGCTAATTCTATCAATTAAAATTTTTACCACTTTCAAGGATCATTTGACTGTTCTTTATGAACTAATAAGGCAAAAATTATTTTTTCCGAATATTTGACAGAGTACATAAAACCAGGTAGCATGATGATGATTTATTTACCATCTTTTAGATTAAGGTCTTTGTTATGGGCAAAGATTTTAGGGTGGTCTCAAAATAGAAGTGGGCTTTTGATATCTTTATGTTCTCTAATAGAATACTTGCCTTTTCTAGTGGGAAGTTCACAGACAACAAAGGTTTTTGTTCCATAGTCTGTTTTCAAATACCATGAATTTCAGAGTAGTTTTTGTTACTGAATTAATATATGAAAATAAATCACTGACCAGTTTTTAAAAATGTTTTGGATTTGAGCATTAAATTTTCTAACTGGTTATTTTCATAAATGTTTGAGTATTAAATTTCACTTCTTGGAGCCTATCAAACTGTATTACCAGATTAAGGTACTTTTGTAATTGAAAGAATCCCTCAATTGATCAGATTGTATAGCATCTTATTAATCATTTACATTTTCAGTTCATTAGACTATTACTCTTTGATAGTTTCCACTTCTTTGTATTTATTTCTCTTTATTTCTTTTATAACTAAAGCTTCCATATTCTAGCTACTTTTAATGCTGCTTTCATAAGGTTAATTTGGTTGTTAGTACTACATAATGATTAGAATTTCTATCATTTACTGATCATTTTATACCTACTAATAAGGTTTCCCTATGAAATTGAAAGTAAAAGTCTATTGAATAATACCTTCTGGCTCTCAGGATATTTGTGCTACTTAAAAATCTATAATTTTAAGCTAATCCTACATCTACAATGATCAAAGGAAGTAAAGTTATATACGTCACCCACTCACCCTTTTCTCAAAAGGCAAAACTGCTTTGCTTCATTTGTGTACTTTACAGCAGGTCCGATAACATACTTAAGAAATCTGAGAACAACCTGTGTATATTTTGTGCTAAATGTTACCTCTGTTTAAAAAAAAATGAGTTATGTTTATACATCAGAGTTGAAATAGAAATTTTAACACAAATTGGAATGAAAAATTTATAAATTGGAGAAACAACTCTAAAACTAGTTTTAGGTTTGAATTGTACTGTATTTCAGCTCCTTTACATCTCTAATTTTCAGTTATATTAGTTGTTTGAATAACTCTGCAGGGTCCTGCAAATTAATAATCTACATGAAGTATATTATTAGAGGGAAACTAATCTTACTGCTAAGCTGTGTGCTGTACTACTTAGTGAATGTGTTTTGGAATTTAAAAATTATTTAAGGTAATAATGTCTTGAATGGTTTAAAAATGTCTGGTGACTTGCTTATTTTAAGTGATCACCATAAGTCAGAAAAATGTATTTTTTAATATTTTTTAAAGTGCCTTTTGAACATTTTTAAACAATGGATTTAAATAACTCATAAATAAATTGCCATGTTCAAAGTTGTTTCAGTTGATGATCTTTCTTTGTACCACAAGTATAATTATTGATGGATTGATGATAGAATTTTAATGGAATAGTAAGGCACAACTGTAGATTATACAGCCAAAGGGGGAAAAGTCAATATCTTAGGAACTTTAAATATGTAAACAAAGGAGCCTGTGAAGTACCTCTCTAACAGATGAGTGTCAGACATATCTTCTTTTTTATACAGTTCCCATATTACATCACTTGGTCACAAAGTCGGACTGGTACTTCATGAAGAATTCCTCATTTGTTTATCCTTGAATAATCTAGTCTGTCCACTCCCTTATTTTCTACCATTTGTCATCACTTGGCAGCGATTTTTTCACAATCCTCTTCCTAAAGAACCAAGTACACATCGTAGCATACCAAAGCAAAGAAACAAGCAATGAGTAATAGGTACATGGATGAACAGAGTCAGACATACAGTAGGATGGCAACAGCTGATTCACTGAAACTTAAACTAAGCAGACTTTGGCAGAGAAGTTGCTGTAACTTGCTCAAAGACCTGTAATGCCACCCTTAGGTTGTGCCACCAGTGCAAGACCTCTTGTTTCCAAGGGATTAAGAGTGGTCTACATGCAGGTCTAGGAAGCCAATATAACCAAGCAGTTAAGGATATGACACATTTAATGCTTTGGGCCTACATTATGAACTGACTGTGGCTTCTGGCATTAACATTTTGCCAAGTGTAAAATTCATAAAGAATTTGGTGTAGAACATCAAGATACTGAGGACAATCTATAAATCTTTTGGACTAGGTTAAATTGAGCACTTCTGTAATGCTTATCTTTCTACTTGGAAATGTGAAATGGAAAACCTTCAGTGCACATATTTAACATACATTTAACAGGCATAACTTGGGGTGCCATGTGGTATAAACCATGCTGCACAGGTGTGGATTCAGGAGGCTGTAGAGGGGGCCCAGCCTCCTTGTTCAAGAAGCCATGAGAAAGTCCCCAAGTATATTGTCAGAGCAGCCATTTTAATAGTAATGATGTCCCCAAAAGGAACAAATTTTCAGACACAGGTTATTTTCTGAGTAATCAACACTGCACCAACACAAGCAGCCACATGGGTACATAAGTTGAGAATCAGAGGCACCAAAGCCTTTTAAGAAGTATACCTCCACACTGCAGCCCTTGGATTATAGAACAGGTGCAAGGGACAAAGAGATGGTCTCATTCTTCAGGAAAAAAAAATGTTTCTTACCAAAAACCTCCTGGAGCATCAACAGCCTGGAGACCCACTGAAGTGTGATTCTGAGAACTGCCAGATCACCAAACTATCCTGCCAAGTCAGACATACATTTAACAGGCATAGCTTGGGATGCCAAGTACAAGAGAGATCTTGAGACTCAATAAAAAGGAGGGGAACTGTAAGACTAAGTGAATGGTTTATCAGGTGACAGAGAAGTAGGAACCAAAGGACATATAAAAGGATGAAAAGTACACCAAAGCCTCACTGGAGAGAAGGAGCATGGCTACAGTCAGTCTACATCTGGTGAAAGCTATGCTGCTTTATTCTGGGCATGATTCCCTCTCTCTTTCTCAGACTGGGTGGATGTATAGCATTCATTAGCAGAAGATACTTATAAATGGAGAACTGGTGAATGGAAAGTGAATAGAAATAGACTGGTGTACAATTCTGTAATCCCGTGTTTATATACTGAAGGCCAGTTTGTGTTGACAGAACGTATTTGGGGTCGTCATGCAAAAGCAGTAGTTCTTTGGGATAAGGGGAGTGATGAGGTAGGGGTGGGGCTGGTAGACAGGAGCACCGTCAAGCTCCAGTTCTTAAATATTACAAAACAATGAACACTTTGGTTTCGTCCCTTAGTGAAAAACTCAGATGCTCGTTTTCTGCTCCATGCCCACCTTCTCCAAACCCTTAACAAATTCTGTGAGAGCTATGGCACCCCATCCTGATCAGCCTCCTGAGTGGCCCTGTCTGCGACTCTGCCAAGCTGTTCATCTGAGGGCTTCACTCCAACCATCATGAGTAGTAGCACCTGGAACAGCTCATCACTGGAGATCTTATCATCTTTATCCAAGTCATAGTCAAAAAGCAAAGTGCACTTCTTTTCTTCAGCTGTTGAGTGGTTCTGGCCCATCCACATCTTTGCTCTTTTCATTATCTTCAATGGGTCATAAATGAGCCAAAGTTCTCATGGTTCTCAGGAATCCACAGAAGTATACCTGTTCCTCTACCTCTGGAAAGAAGGCATTGATGATCTGGTCCCCTAATGGATTGATGGCAAGTTCTGGAATCATCTGGAAATCTTGGCTGAGAGTCCCATTCTCTCCTTTATCCAAGCCAGTGAACTGGCTATTGAGGCTACTGCTCTATGAAAAGCCAGTCTCTTTGATTTCCTCAGCTCTTTGTCTCCCAGTAATGTAGAGGCCCAAGACCCTGTCACTGAGTATGGAGCTGCTTCCTTTGGGAGTTCCATCACCTGAAGCCACCCTGCTGGATGGAGGGAAGGAAAGGAGGAAGGGCTCATCTGATTATTTTAACTGATATTAAAGCAGAATAAATGTTGTCTCTTATGGGTAATTTGGGGGGGTATTTTCCCAAAAATATTAAATTGTTTTCCTGTAAAAGCTTTTCAGTCGGCTTACAATTTTTACTGTAATATAAATTATCTATATATATTTATTTTAAAGCAACAAAATATTACATCTCTGACTTGGAATAATGTACCTTAAAAAATTGGAACCTACTTAATAGTCCAGGTAAGTGTATTTAGATATGTCTGTATCTGTGTGTGTGTTATGTGTATACACACAAATAGAGTTCCATTTCTTGATTATTTTAATCTATCATGTACACTGAGATTTTTATTCAACAAATAATTGAATAATCTAACCACCTGCTAGAAATACAGTGGTGAAAAAGACATAAGATCTCTGTTCTCATCGACACTTAATTCTTGTATTAGAAAAACAAACAGTTGATCAAGATATTTCAGAGAGGTGTAAGGAAAAATTCCAGAGCAATTTTCTGCGTGGGTTATTAAGGCTTCTGAGGAAGTAACATTTAAGCTGAGACTTGAATGGCAGACATTTTGTATACTTAAGAAGTTATTTATATCTATGAAATTATTGCTCCTAGTATGTTAAAAAAAAAAAAAAGTTTCCATTTTTACTTAATCATGCCTTGCTTGGGAAATACAACTTGTGATAGCTTACTGAAATGGGATATCAAGGTGAAGAAGCTTGGTGTTTTAGTTATATTTCATCTAACGTGCAGGTCTATTGGTATTAGATCTGTCTAGAACAGTTGTTCTCAACCTTCCTAATGCCGCAACCGTTTAATACAGTTCCTCATGTTGTTGCTACTAGCAATGAAAATAATTTTATGGTTGGGGGTCACCACAACATGAGGAACTGTATTAAAGGGTCACGACATTAGAAAGGTTGAGAACTACTGGTCTAGAAGTTTTAGGATATGAATAAAAATTCACCTAGTATTCTACCTCTTCCTAGGCAAATGATTACAGATGTTCAAAATTTCTTTGAGTCTTGCTTATCTGCCTCAATTATCAGTAACTTGCTACCCAGTATGTTCCTGATTAGGATGTGTGTGTATATAATTATTCGGATTAGGCAGCCCATAAAAACCTGAGGATATGAATGCCACCTTATATTGCTTTACTAGCAGAGTTGTATAATTTAACACGTTCAGATAGCTAAATGTTTTCCATTTAGCTATGTTTAGTTGTACTGCTAACTGATAAGTCATTAGAAAGTAGATTTTTTATTTAAATACATACAGATTTACTGCCTGTTTTAAGTTTTCTAAAGGTATAACTTCATAATACTGGAAAGAATACGGTAAGATTACTGCTGAGTTTATCTCTTTGTTAAAGGAAAGTGTTGTACAAAGCGCAAACATATTTTTCATCCAATGATATTGATCATTTGGATTGTCCAAGAGAAATTCTTTTAGTGGTTAATTAAGACAAAATGAACATTTAACGAAGTTAATTAAATTTGGCAACTTTGGCATTTTCCAGATAAATCTGTAATAAGTATTAGTAGAAGGTGGAAGTGAATGTTGTTTTGCCCTAAGTTTGGTTTGTTACTAATGAATGAATTTAGTATTATTGCCTAGAGCTTTATTGTAGTTCTTAAAATTAGCCCTGTGTTACATCATTTCTTCTGCCAAAAGAAACAGCAGTTGTTTGTGACTAGTGGTTCTTATACTCTGTTATCAAAACTTCTTTCTTTTTCCAGAAATGAAAATTTGTCCAGGCTATGTATACACTTTCCCATTGCCACTATAGTGCAGTTGAATACAGTTGCTTGCTTTTTGATAACAAAACACTCATTGTCTTTTTTAATATTCATTCCATTGCTATTTGTGTTTTCTAATGAAGGCTTACTGAGAGATAAACAGCACTTCCTTCTTTGTAGAACTGCTGGATGATGTGCCATCATAGAACTAACCTCTGAATCCTAACAATCAGGTTTTGACTTTTGTAAGCTTCAAATTTTTTTCATAGAAACTCACTCTAAACTGTTTTATCTTCCCTCCTTCTCTCCCTGTAACAGTAGAATCTTAGATTTGATAACATTTAGGTTTAATTTCACTTTCTATTAATTTTTTTGTCATTGTTAAGATTGTGGTGATAAAAATACAGAAAGTAGTTTGGGAGAGGAGTAATGATTCAGCTTTTTCTTTAGTTCTATAAAAGGTTATCTTTTTTGTTTTTTGTTGTTTTTCACTGTTTCACAGTATGTGTGTCAGAGATAGGAACAGAAAGGTATAGTTATGCTTGCATTTTAATATTGGGATTTTTTTCCTTAATTGAAATATTAAAACTATTGCTTTTTCATGTTGAGTTAGGTTTATACCACCTCTGGTACATGGGGCCAGCACCCTACTCCTTTGAGCCAAAGGCACCGCCTGCATCGTGATGCTTTTCAAATCCATTTTTATTTCTCACCACAGTTAAAATTGATTGGAGCTATGTCTAATTCAGGAAGAAAGAGACTTGGGAGTTCCCAGAACTAAATAGGCTCCAGCAGTGGCTGGGGCAGGTGGTCCTTTACTCTCTCATCCCAACAAATGGGTAAGATCTACTGCTTGATCTAGGGCTGTTCCTGCGTCTTCCAGCCATGGTGGGAGCTGCAGAGTGCTGTTCCACATGGTCAAAGATGGGCATACCCAGGAACACCAAATTCTGTTACCAAAAGTTCAGTACTTGTCTCCATGGCCAAAGGAAGAATGAAAAAAAAAAAAGTGGCTTGAGGAAAAGGAAAGAGAAGTTTACAATTTGGGGGCAAATGAGGAGGGTGGCAGAGTTCTGTCTTAGAAAAACCATTATCCTTGCTATAAGCAAAAATACAGAGCTCTTAAGCAGGGGTGAGGAGTAGGGTGGGGGGTGGGAGGTAGGGTGGGGGGGTGGGGGTTCAGCTTCAGGCTACTTCTATTTAACTATAATCAACGATCCTCATCAACCCCATCTCCAGCAAACATGATCTCCTGTGACCTCTGCCCAGACTTTCCCGTAAGCCATCTCTCATGGAACAAAAAACCAAGAATACTCCCCTACCACTGCCTTGGGTAGGGATGCAGGTTTTAATTCCCAAAAGGAGTGAGAGGGTTTTAAAGACAGAGCTCATAAAACATTCTTGCTCTTTTTCAGGCCTTTGGCTCTGTTACAATCTAAGCAACAATAAAATCAACTCACATCTCTAGGAGAGGAAACGGAGAGAGAAGAATAGACTGGCCTTAGGCTTCTCCATAGCAGCACTCAGTGCTAAACAGAATGGAGCAAAGTTTATCAAATTCTCAGATAGAAAAATCCAAAATGGATTTCAAATATAAAGTGAAAAGAGTTGATGAGCAGACATTAGTGGACACTTCTTGAAAAATCAGGAGGATGAAGCCCATCTAAAATGAGATGAATGGACAAACATTGAGAAGAGGATCCGTAAATGTGGATTTAAATATTTCATAAAGAATGAATAATACAATATGTTTATAGAAATATTTAAATATAATAAATCTTGAGAAAAGAACATGAACAAGTTAGAAAATGGAAAATGGAAGGGTAGAGGTAATATACACCTCCAAATTGTTTTTACTTTTCCGAAGTTAATAGAAATTTTGTTAAGTTGACATTAAGATATAGAATCATAACATTTTAAATAGTTATAAAGGTAATCACCAAGATAAAACTACAAGCCTGTTAATTCTTTTTCTTTTTCTTTTTTTTTTTTTGGAGACAGAGTCTCACTATGTCACCCTCAGTAGAGTGCTTTGGCATCACAACTCACAGCAACCTCAAACTCTTGTCCTTAAGCAATTCTCTTGCCTCAGCCTCCCAAATACCTGAGACACAACACCTGGCTATTTTTTTGTTGCAGTTGTAATTGTTATTTAGCTGGCCAGGGCCGGGTTCAAACCTGCCAGCCTCCCTGCATGTGGCCGGCACCATAACCACTGTGCTACAAGTGCCACGCCTAAGCTTATTAAAATGGAAACACAAAATTACAGATAACACTGGGCTAGGCGCAGTGGCTTATGCCTGTAATCCTAGCACTCTGGGAGGCTAACGCAGGTGGATTGCTTGAACTCACATGTTCGAGACCAGCCTGAACAAAAGCAAGACCCCATCTCTACTAAAAATAGAAAAACTGAGGTAAGAGGATTGCTTGAGTCCAAGAATTGGAGGTTGCTGTGAGCTATGATGCCACAGCACTCTACCCAGGGCAATAGCTTGAGACTGTGTCTCAAATAAATAAATAAATAAGACACAGGCCATATAAGAAAAAGGAAAAAGTTAAAATAGAAACTATATCATAATATGACAGCATTAATACCCAAACAGCACTCTACCCAGGGCAATAGGTTGAGACTCTGTCTCAATAAATAAATAAATAAATAAGACACAGGCCATATAAGAAAAAGGAAGAAGTTAAAATAGAAACTATATCATAATATGACAGCATTAATACCAAACATGGGGGGGACAAACATAGGTCTATTAATAAGTACAAATATGATTAACTTATAAGTATATGGATATATGAAAACTTGGCATTGATTACCTCTGAGGCATAGTACTAGAATTAGAAGGATTTTCACTATTTATTATACTCTTTTTTTGAACTTTTAAAAGAAGTTCATGTTTTCATAGTTAAGAGAATTAAAGGGGGGAAAAAGCTATTGACCCTAGATCACTAGGATTTTTACAACCAGTAGTGAAGAATATCCATAGACATTCTTAAGCAGCACTTAAGGCAAGCAAGTCTATACACATGACCAGCAAGGATCTCAATGTCAATTTGGTTTTTCTCTTCCTATGAGGAATTGACTTCCTTTAAAAGAGACTGCTGAACTAATTTATGATGAAGGTAGATGACCAAAGCATTCACCATGGGGTCCCTAGAGATGGGGTCTCGCTTTTGTTCAGGCTGGTCTCGAACATGTGAGTTCAAGCAATCCACCTGCCATGCAAAGGGCTAACAACCTCATCTGTACCCATCTGGGCATGCTTCCTCTGTCTATTCCAAGAGTGAAGCATACTCAGAAGTTACTATTTATTCTTCAAGGCTTGGAGTTAAATTATTTCATATCTTTCATAAATCACATCTGTTTTGGCTTAAGTCTTACTCTTTTATCATTTATAGAGATAGAAGACAATGAAACAAAGGACTACTGAGTTTTAGAGCTTAAGGATGTTTTAAACCCCTTGTTTTAAAGATCCAGAAACAAGTCTAAAGATGTTAAGGTTTTAAAAGATGACAAAATTAATGCCAGATTAGACTCAGGTCAGTGGTCTTTGTATTAAATTCAATTTATTGCCCTTCCTGAACAACTTGAGCTAAATACTTCTTACTGCTAGGTAAAACACTTGTTTTGTATTTGGTATGTCCATTTTCCAACCATTTGCAAATGTTAATAGATTCTAGGCAAAATGACAGTGATTAGTCTGTATACCTAGGTTTTCTATAATCATTATGAAAGCTCTGCAACAGGAAATGGAACCTCAAAAGGGTGGGTTTCATGCCTGTAGTGGGCTAATTAGTGTCCACCCAGAATCTCAAAATGTGGTCTTATTTGGAAATACGGTCTTTGCTAATGTGACTAATTAATGATCTCAAAAGGAAATCATTCTAGATTTAAGGTGGGCCTTGAATCCAATGACTGGTATCTTCATAAAAGAAGAGAGAGGGAGATTTGACACACAAGGGACACAGAGAAGTCGACATAGACACAGACAGTTTGGAGTTCAACTATCACAAACCAAGGAACACCCTGAGCCATCAGAAGCTAAAAGAGGCAAGAAAGGATTTCTAGAGCCTTCAAAAGGAATGTGGACCTGCCAACACCTTGATTTCGTATTTCTGGACTCTACAGCTATAAGAGAATAAGCCTCTGCTATTTAAGCCACCAAGTTAGTGGTAATTTTTTATAGCAACCCAAAGAAAGTAGTAGTATTTACTGCCACAGAGGTGGAAAATGTCCATTAAAGGTTTCATTTCACCTTTGGGCACCTGACTCCAAAGCTATTGGGAACAATAAATAGAACACGCAATTTGTAATAAAGAGAATAGGGTTAAAAGTGCTAGGCACTAGGGACAGAGTAATCTGGACGGAAGTCAAGAATCACTGCACTGACCATGAGTACTGAAAACAATACTCACTAAACACAGCCCTAAGTCATATATTAGCAGTGATAAGATTAAGGCAAGACAGACATGCAGTAAACAGAATGTGTTAGGAGTTCAATCATGCAGCTAAAGATAAACTACTCGTTATTTTTTAACCTTCACTCTCTCTTTGAAGCTTTCCACTGTGCTGTATTTCTCATGCCTGAGACTTCAATAAAAGCCATTCAGGAACATTGGAGAGGGCTGCAGCCTTGTATCTCCATGAGGAGTGTTTGCTGGTGTTGGCCTCCCCAGGTCCCTCAGTTCAATGCAAATTAACTAAGTGTTATTTATTTGCATCAAGTCATACCAACAGCATTGTAATGGTCTTGCAGACTGCTTCCTGGGTTATTCTGTCTAGATATCCCACTTTGCCATACTCCGATGTATGTGTCCCTTAAATCACAGATTAAATGCACTTCGCTTTTAGATGCATTTCTTAAGTTACATTCTCCTACTCTGGACTTAATTCAGCATTTACCACAATTTTAATATTTTTTAAATTATCTAGGTTTTTTTAAAAACACATTGTGAGAACAGGGATTATGCCTATCTTGTTTCCTATTATGCCTATATCCCAAAGGTTTCCATAAATAAGAAAAGTTAAACTCATAGTTTTTATATCATATTTTACATACATAGACCAAACATGCACCACGTTTGGTTGTTTCAAAAGTTTTGTTCGTTTCAATGTCATGTGTTTTTGTAGCTCCATAGCTCAATAAATATTTATTCTACTGTTGTCGTGGTATATACTGATCGATGGAGAATTTTTGTACTCTATACATTGATGCTGTTCATTTTTTTCTACTTTTAATTTTTTTTATTCTTTTTAGCCTATTACTATATGATGTCATTAAGCGTTTTTCGGCCAATTTTTCTCTACGAATTCAAATTGTACCAAAGCGCTGC
>CAUYPK010079605.1:0-56160 GCA_963574355.1 Loris lydekkerianus | reverse complement strand
GGTATATATTTTTATTTTTGAAATTTACCAGTGGCTGCTGCATTTTCCACCTCAGCTTATACTCGAGTCACTAAGTTTTTCCCAATTTTTAGGGTAAAATTAAGGGGGTCGGCTTATACTCGAGTATATACGGTAAGTGTATTTCTAGTATCTTAAATCAATAACACCTAAGCAGAATGAAATAACAAACTCATCAGAACACCCAAAAAACAAAAGATTTGACAAACCATTTTTATAAAGCCCACAAACCATACCATTCAAACAAAATCAACCATACAATTACACCATAATCCATAAAGTCCCATGTTACAGTTACAGTTCAGGAAAGATGATAAAAATAGGGCAGGGGAGAAGCAAGACAAAGGGAAGCATTTACCTATCACTAGTATGTTCAATGTATCATAAAAAAATTCTCTATCCCAATTTCTTTATATGTAAGCAAAGTTTAAGTGTTTAGCATCTTATATTAAAATGATTTATAACTATTTTTAAAAGGTCAAAGCTAATCCTTAAAATATTCTAAGCTAATTTTTAAATACAGTACTTTAGTCTCTAAAGTTTGGGCCCACAGCTAGCATTTGAAGGCAATTCAAAAGTTTTGTTGTTATGATAACGAGCCATCGGAAGGGGAAGCAGTCTTTCTGCAAATCACTGTCAAGGCTTACTTCCCAAAGGCAAGGGTCAACAAAGACGACATTACCATGTAGAATAGACATTTTCTTTGGTACAGAAGCAGAATTACCCACACAGCTGTGACTCAAATTAAGGATAAATTTAGACTTAAAGATTACTATTTTTATATTTAGACATAATCTCTTGATTCAAGGCCCCCAAAACCCAGAAGCCCCAACTCAATCTACTATCTTTGTGATCTGGTCTTCTGCAGTTATTTCAGCTATGAAATAAATACAAGTCCAAAGTTATAATCAGTATTTACTGGGTCATATTGTTATATAATTGCATGTAAGTGTGTAGAAAACTATCTTCACATTAGTACTAAAAGTTTGGATATAAGATTTTTATGTTTTGAACATAAAAATTAAAAAAGATGAAGGAACGATTAACATCCCCATCCAGAAACCTGCTAAAATGCAATGCTAAGAAGTGATTTTAAATACTCATGGGGGCAGAGGGTGAATAAAAAGAGCAGGCAGGGCCAGAGCAGCTATGATTCTATCTGACTTACACATACGAATCTTCAACAAAAATTTCCTTTGAAGATTCAGCTGCAAATAAATAAATGTCTAAAAGCAGCTGCTTGCAGTGATATATACTCAGAAGTCAGGCACGATGATAGGCCCTTTATATATACTGTTAATACACATAACAACTAATGAGGCAGATATTACTACTCTTTTTTAAAAATTTGAGACAAAGTCTTATTTGTTGCCCCGGTAGAGTGCCATCGCATCATAGCTCACAGCAACCTAAAACTCTGGGGCTCAAGGGATCCCCTGCCTCAGTCTCCCAAGTAGCTAGGACTACGGGTGCCTACCACAATGCCCAGCTGGTTTTTCTATTTTTAGTAGAGATGGGGTCTCACTCTTGCTCAGGCTGGTCTCCAACACCTGAGCTCAAGCAATCCAACCACCTTGGCCTCTCAGGGAGTTTAGGATTACAGGCACAGACATGAGCCACCTACTATACTAGCCTTCTTTTACAAAAATGTCAACAGATTTAGGAAGATTGAATGATTTGTCCTCAATCATATAGGTCATTAGTAATTGTACCAAAACCCCAACTCTGCCTAAATTTAATATCCAAACTGTCCCCTTTAAAATCATAGCTATCTAAGTAATTCATATCAACAGTGAAAGCATTTACTGTTCTTTGCTAATTATTTTGTTCATTAATTTCATTTATTGTGCTAACTATAAACTACAGCAGTAAATAAGACAACAAGGTCCTTACAATCTTAAGGCAACATTTCTCACACAAAGATCTTCATCTGAATCACAGAACACAAAAAAAAATTTGATTAATAACTCTTTTCTCAATTTTTCCAAGAATAGTACATATAACTAATACCATCCTAAAGGCACCAAGAGAAGTTAGTTCACTGCATACAACGGATACTTTAGCATGAGGGCTTAATTCTTTTCCCTAAATGGTTTGAGAAAAGCTGCTATAAGGGTAAATAAGTACTTAATATTATAAGCATGAAGTATGTTTTATTACTGTAATGACAGTAAAACATAATTTGGGAAAGTGAGCAAACTTTACATTAACTTAGAATTCAGAAATAGTATGTAATTCATACATATACTCATGAAAGTTAAGAGTATATTAAAGTGAGACTGAAATCATATTCCCTGGGTTCAAATGCTGATTCAATTACTTATTAGCATTATTTTGGCTTCTAAACTTCATCTGTAAAATGCAGACAAAAAAAAGGAAATCTGGCTTGGTGACTGTAGCTCAGCGGCTAGGGCGCCAGCCACACACATCAGAGCTGGCGGGTTCAAGCCCAGCCCATGCCTACCAACCAACAATGACAACTACAACCAAAAAGTAGCCAGCTGTTGTGGCGGGCGCCTGTAGTCCCAGCTACTTGGGAGGCTGAGGCAAGAGAATAGCTTAAGCCCAAGAGTTGAGGTTGTTATTAGCTGTGACGCCATGGCACTCTACTCAGGGAGGCATAGTGAAACTGTCTCAAAAAAAAAAAAAAAGGAAACCTTCCTTTTAGGTTTAAGTAGGGATTATATGAGATGTTGATATAAAGGATTAAAAATAGTCAGGTAGCCCTCAGTTACTCTTAACTACCACTATTATTATTATGATGATTCATGCTCCTACTGTGTACAAAGCACTGTACTAGGCATTGGGAAAACACTAAGTAAGATGGAGACTGTAACTCCAAAGAACTTCTGATGTAGCAGAGATATGACATCCATGCAAATAGCAAAGATCCAAACAGAAATAGAAAAGTACCATGGAGAGGTAAAAAATATTGAAAATGAAAATCATACCCAATTTTCGAAGAATCCTTTTGCATTCATCCCTGCTGAGATCCAAAAGGGTTGGCCACACAACAGGCATTGCTGCTTCTGTTTGGTAGCCCCAAAGAGCTTCTCCTCCCTACCAGAACAAAAAACAAAAAAATTCAAATTACCAATGTATATACAAGCCCACTCACCTGGAGACTCATCCACAGACTAAGAAGTAAAAACTGATAAACTACATCACGATCCTTTTTCACTACACTTTCCAACTTCTGAAAAATCAAGAATTAATCAACCACACGTGAGCTCACTATTCAAGCCTATAACAGTGAAAAGGGCACAGGCTTTAGAGACAGTCACCTTCAAGTTTTAGTTCCAGCTTTTCAACTTACTGGCTATGTGACCCTAGGTAAATTGTTCTAAGTTTTACACATCTATAAAACAGAGGTAATGCCACTCAATTCATTGTAAATATTGAAGAACAGTTATGTAAAGTTATTTTGAAGTGGCTGAATTTAAAAATTTGAGATGCTACTACCTGTGTAAACTTGGTTTAAGTTACTTGACGTGTTGGCTTCCTCACTTATTAGATAAAATATGTAAAGCTCCTAGCACATTAGTTGAGTCAATAGAATGTAATAATGAACTCTATCCGCAAATCTTAACAATAAAATATGGATTTAGACCAGGTAGTCATTAAACAACACTTTACCAAAAGTTTAGTTGCCAAAATATTACTTTGTATTGAGAATTCTCTAACTCAAGAGAAAAAAAAGACACTTCGCTAGGGGACTGCACAATACCTGCTTAGCACACCTAGATCTGCTGTAATTATTTGTTAAACGGGTAAACAAATGATTGATAAGTAAAAAGAATGAATGAATAAATGAATGAGCAATGCGTATCCTAGGAGTCATATATCGAATCTAAATAACTGCTACATGCTAACTCCAACTCTACGCTCCGAGTTGAGCACCCCCTCCCCCTACTTCCCATAGTCCTCTCAGCTCGGAACCAACTCAGAGTAAGGACAACTGGACTGCGCACCCCAGCCTGGAGGATGACATAAAGAAAAGGGGTGGGGAGGATAAAGGGGCAGAGCTAAAGGAATCCGCTCCCTCCACAAGCCAGTCCCCGCCTCCCGGCAGGATCTAGCAGACGGCCGGCTACCGCCGACCGCCCGAACCAAGAACCACGTCACGGCATCCCGATGCATCCCCGCCAGCGGACCCTACTGCCGGGCTGCTTCGCATCAGAAACCGGGCGGTGTTGCCGGACCTGCTCCGGCAACCAGGATCTCGTATAATCCTGCCCCACTCAAGTGTCAAGGAGACAAGCCCGCCCCGCCCCCTCTCCAAACACGCACTCTCCTGCAGCAGCACCGCAAGAGCAGCCCGCCCAGGCTCCTCACCCGGGCCTCTCAGCACCGGTCCCAATGTCAAGCCCACGACCCAAGCCCCCTCGGGGCCAGTAGCTGGTGTCAGGGGCCCCAGCCGGCATCCCCGCTTCGCTCCCTTCTCAGCAGAGAGAGACAACAGAGACAGAGTAGGCGCGCGGACAGCCAGTCAAACGACCTGAACTCACCAGGAGCTTCCCAGAGCTGGACTCCCGGGGTCCCAACATGAGGCCTGCCAGAATCCCCCTCAGTCCACCTCCAGGAGCCCTATGATCCCGTTAGGAAACAACGGAGGATGGGACTGGGCGCCCCGAGCCCGGCTCCGAATGCATGGCCCAGCGCTCCCCTAGCCTGGGCGGCCTGCCAGCTTTTCCCAAAATCTTGCCTGAGAGTCACTCACCTGCCCGGCCTTTCGGGGCTCATCTAAAAGGCTCCTCCGCCAAGACTAGGGGACAGCAGGAATTGGGTTTGTTTGCGGTGCCTCAGAAGGGGCAAGATGGCGACAGATATTAGAGCGCAGGCGCAAGCGCGCGCTGCCAGTCGGGAGATGTAGTTCGCCTTTCCCGCCTTTCGGAGAACGGACACGAAAAGTCCTCCATTCATCCTGTCCCTCTTTTCCTCCGCGTACAGAAAGAAAACGACTGACATCGCGGGGCATGCTGGGAGTTGTGGTCCGAATCCAAACTCCAACCAGTTTCGCTCTGGCTTTGCTGTCGCACGCGCAAGGAAGGCTGGGATTGTAGTTTCCTTGGCTGAATTTACATACCTCCTCTCGCCGGCTTCGCGCGCCTCTCCTCCGCCTGTCGTCTCTCAGCCAATTGGCTGCGCTCTTTGCGTCACACGTAGTGGTCAAAATGGCGTCGGTAGGTGGAGTAGGGACGTTGTAGCAGCCTTTACTCTGCCGAGGTTTGGGATGTTAGGAAGCGTCTTTGTGCCTGAAGCGCCGGTGAAATTTAGAATCAAGTTCCTCAGGGCCAAGAGGTCAATTATTAGTGACCTCCAGCCCTCCAAACGGTAATTGGAGGAAAGGTAATCTACGCTACGAGAACTGACCCTGTGGACGTCGCAATTGCCAGTACCCGTTCTGAAGGTTCCGGATTTGCGAATAGAGAATGGGGAACCCGTGCCTTGACTAGGAATGGTAGTGGTATCTTGTGCTCAATCTGTCAAAGGCAAGAAGGAGGAGGGATTTATTTGAGGCCCCTACGACCTGGTAGGTTTACCCTGAGCCTTTGTTCTTATTTTATCACAATTTTGTGGAGAAGATCTTGTCGCCCCTACTATACAAATGAGAAAAGGATCCCAAAATATAGTTACTAGCGGTCATAAAATTGAAATCAATGCTCGATATTGTTGAAGATTCTGTAAAGTTTTGTGGTTGGCCTCCCTCTTTAAATTTTGTACTTTCTGTAACGTTGGATCCGGTCAGAATACTAAAGTCAAAAAGGAGGAGTTTTTTGTTTGTTTTTATGTGTATGCGTGATTTGTTTTTGTTTTTGAGACTAGAGCCTCCTCCCTCTGTTGCCCCGGGCTAAAGGTTGCTCACCGCAACCTCCAACTCAGGGTTCAAGCGATCCCCCTGCCTCAGCCTCTGGAGTAGCTGGGACCTCAGGCGCCCGCCACCACGCCCGGGTAGTTTTTGTTTTGTTTTGTTCAGTAGGGAGTCTTGCCGTAGCTCAGGCTGGTCTTGAACTCCTTAACTCAGGCGAACCTCCCACCTCGGCCTCCCGGAGTGCTGGGATTACAGACTTGAGCCACTGAACCTGGCTTCTGACGTCAAAAGGAATTTTTAATATGCATTCTGCTATTATCACACATAGTTTCCTTATCAAAAAATGGGGTCAATACTACCCTAAAAGAATGTTGTGATAGACAACATAGATGAAAGTTCTTTATAAATTGTGAACCACTATACAAACATGTGAGACTATTCGGGTTTTTGCATGAACTGGTAAGATAAAAAGAAAAAGTAAGTAACAGCATTTAAGTTTCATACCCCTATTTGTCCATTAGCTAAAAATACTGTCTGAGGTCCAGGAAAATTAGTATCATGGAAACCCAAACCTCTACCTTCATAATATGGTGAAATGGGACAAATTCATTTGCAGGCTTTCTCCACTCTTTTAGGATCCACCTGTTCTGAGGCCAATGCTTTCATCTTAGTAGAAGATTTTATACTTTAACATGCATTTTTTGTGTGTGTGTGTGCATGCCTTGCAATATCCCTGGCAGGTATAATTAAGGTTTCCCATACTATAGGTGCCTGATGTTCAGGAATTTACCCAGGTAGGAAGTGGAAGAGAGCTGGACATTATAACCCAGGTCTTCTAATCGCTAAGTGCCTGTTCATCTACATTGAAAGTCAAAATTACAGGTAATGGAGTAGAAATGGAAAGACAAAAGGCCTATAAAACCAGCCTTGAACATAAAAAATAGCATGAATGGTGAATTATTATAACTAATCCTTATGCTTAGTAGGTGCCAAGCACTCTTCTAAGCATTTTACTTATTAACTCGGCCCTTAGAACAGCTTTATGAGGTAGAAAGTTTTATTATCCTTAAATACAAATGAGGCAACTGAGGCATAAGGAAGTAAAATAGCTTGCCTAAAGTCACACTTAAGTAAATGATAAAGCCAGTATTTAAACCTAAACCGTTTGGCTCTAGAGCTATGCTGTGTGGACTTTTATTTCTCTGAGTAGGAACCACTTAAGGTCTTGTTAAAATGCTAATTGTGATTGTGTAGATCTGGAATAAGGCCTGGGTCCTATATTTCCTTTTTTTTTGTTTTTTTTTTTTTTTGGTTTTTTTTTTTGGTTTTTTTTGAGACAGAGTCTCACTTTGTCGCCCTCGGTAGAGTGCTGTGATGTCACAGCTCACAGCAACCTCGCTCTTGGGCTCAAGCGATTCTCTTGCCTCAGCCTCCCAAGTAGCTAAGACTACAGGCGCCTGCCACAACGAGCAGCTATATTTTTGTTGCAGTTGTCTTTGTTTAGCTGGCCCGTGCCGGGCTTGAACCCGCCAGCCTCAGTGTATCCTATATTTGTAATAGGTTCCCAAGTGATATTGATGCTGCTGGCCACTACATACTACATCTTCCATTTTCTTCTAACATATTTCCTTTGCAGCCATAAACTACCTACCTCTCTGACTGCTTCATAATCCCAAATGTTCCAGACATTCTCTTCTTTAAGGATCAGACTCAAACTTTGCCGTCACAGTTATCCCGCCCATACCTTTCCCTCTAGGTCCTAGAGTCTAGGACAAGGCATACATTTCCAACTCTACTTCTACACCACTTAGGCATACCTTGTTACAGAGCTCAGAACACTGAATTATGCTCATTTGTTTGAAAATCTTCCTGACTAGACAATGAGCTCTTTAAGAAGAGGAGCCAACAAAGTCTGTGCAGTCTAAAACCTAGCACATAGTAGGAATAATAGCTAATACTTATCTAGGACTTTCTATGTTCCAGATGGAGTTACATTAACTTGTTTAATCCCTACATTAAACTTATGCCATTATCCTCACTTCATGGATAAAGAAACTAAGGCACAGAAGAGTTAAATAGAGAGTCTGGGCACCATGGCTCATGCCTATAATCCTAGCACTCTGGGAGGCCGAGGCAGGTGGATTGCCAGAGCAAGAGTGAGGACTCCCTCCCTCTAAAAATAGCCGGGTATTGTAGTGGGCACCTGTATTCCCAGCTACTTGGGAGGCTGAGGCAATAGAATCACTTGAGCCCAAGAGTTTGGGGTCGTTGTGAGCTATGATGCCATGGCATTCTACCAAGGGCGACAAAGTGAGACTCTTATCTCAAAAAAGAAAAATTAAATAGGTAACAAGCTAAGAAGTAGCAGAGCCATGATTTCAAATGAAGACATTTTGGCTCCCCAAAATGTGCAGTAAATAAAAGAAGAAAAACTAAGACAGTATGCCACTAGCCATGAGTATAACTACCTCTAATCTTGGAAAATGTATAGGAGTACAGAAGTATAAAGGCTATCACAAACTTTATTCCTTTATTAACTAAGCAGGTTAATCTTTAAAAAAAATTATTCAAGATGACTTGTATTCATTCTATTTAATTTTGTAGTGAAGGTAGATCTTAACATTATCATCTTAAGTATCTGTTAAGCTCCCGTGGTATTATATAGCTAGACAAATTGAAATGGATAAAACTTTTAGAGTTTTGTGGGGGGTTTTGTTTTTTGGTTTTTTTTTTTTTTGTTTGTTTGTTTTTTGAGACAGAGCATCACTATGTTGCCTTCAGTCATGTGCTGTGGCGTTATAGCTCACAGCAACCTCAAACTCTTGGGCTTAAGCTATTCTCTTGCCTCAGCCTCCCAAGTAGCTGGGACTACAGGCACCCACCACAATGCCTGGCTATTTTGTTGTTGTTGTTGTTGTTGCAGTTGTCGTTTAGCTGGCCCAGGCTGGGTTCGAACCCACCAGCCTTGGTGCATGGCTAGTGCCATGTGCTGTGGGCACCAAGCCTAGAGATTTATTTTCTACATTAGAAAAAAAAAAAACATAAACAGAGGTCCAAAGAAGTCGAGTGACTTGTTAATCAAATTCATGCAGGAATTTTGCGGTAGGACTGGGACTAGAACTCAGCCCTTTCGACTTTTTTTTTTGGTCTTGCAATTCCCGTTTAATGTTAGGTTCACTTGGGCCATGGTGGCTCACACCTGTAATCTTAACACTCTGGTGGGCTGAGGCAGGTGAATTGCCTGAGCTCAGGAGTTCGAGACCCCATCTCTACTAAAAAAAATAGCAAAACTAGCCAGGAGTGGTGATGCATGCCTATAGTCCCAGCTGCTGAGGAGGCTGAGGCAAGGGAATTGCTCAAGCCCAAGAGTTTGAGGTTGCTGTGAGCTATGATGTTATAGCACGCTACACAGGGCAACAGAGTAAGACTCTGTCAAAAAAAGAAAAAAATGGATGGCACCATAGCTCAGTGGGTAGGGAGTCGGCCACATACACAGAGGCTGGCAAGTTCAAATCTAGCCTGCTAAACGACAATGACAACTGCCAACAAAACAAATAGCTGGGCTTTATGGCGGATCCCTATAGTCCCAGCTACTGAGGAGGCTGAGGCAAGAGAATCACTTAAGCTCAAGAGTTTGAGGTTGCTGTGAGCTGTGATGCCACACCACTCTACCCAGGGCAACAGCTTAAGACTCTGTCTCAAAAAAAAAGAAAAGAAAAGAAAAAAATTAGGTTCACTTGGGAACCTGTTAGAAATACAAGATCCAGGCCTTTCCCCAGATCTCCACAATCAAAATTTACATCTTAACAAGATCCTCAAGTGATTCCTACTAAACATTAAAGTTTGAGAACCAATGGCTTTGCAGATTTGTCCAACCTTTTCTACTGCACATTGGAAGAATAAGACTTGTCTTGGGCATTCAATACACAAACCCTAATGACAGCTGATGAGCAAAAAAAAAAAGATTTGTGCCTTCTTTTCTAGATATTTGATGCCACAGATAAGCAAAATAGACCTCAAGTAATCTGCATGTTGCCCCGTGGGCCACATTTTGGTCACCTTTGGTAGAGCATAGGCTCTAGAGCCAAACTGCTTAGGCTTAAATCCTGGCTTTACCATGTACTTATGTGTGACTCTGCACTCTACCACACCACCTTAGATTCTTACTTTCGAAAAGTTTATTACCACACTATTGTGGCAAGGTGTGTGTTTAAAATGGGAATAGGAAGACCAAAAAATAGATATTTGTACATACAAACACACGTGTGTGTGTGTGTATGTGTGTGAGATAGCAAATAGATCAAGATAGGCAGATTTAGGAGACAAAAAAGGAAGAAGATAAACAAGATAACTGGCGATTACATACCCAGGCTCTATGGAATATCAGAAATACTTTTAAACAATCTAGGAAAGCTTTCAAAAGGAGGTGAAAAGTCAGGTCACTGCCTTGTCAGCTGTCTCCATTCCTCTCCCTCTCCATCTATTAAATACTGCAGTTACCTTCTAAATAGCTGACCTCATTGTTTTAATGGGGTGATGATAGGGCCTCATCACCTCTGTGGAATGAACCTTTCTTTGAACCCACTTCCGCCAGAGGAACCTCTACGTACCCCTTGCCCATTATGTCCTCACTACTGCCACTGCAAAGCTCAGTGTCTGTTCCCTGCCTAAAACTTTCCAGTGCCAAGCAGAATAAAAGTTCCAGGTTTTTTTGTAAGCAAACCCATGCTTATAGTGCGAAGAAAGTTTCTCATAACAGCTAACCTTTTCTAGAGTATTGCTGCTATTTTATCTGGTCTAAAATCTTTAGGTGTTTCCTAAAGTTGAGTCTTTCTTGAAGTCTTTTACAGAGGAGTTCTTCTCTCCTACCTTCAGTATCTTAAGCTGGGAGTAAAAGCTCAGGTTCTTCTAACTCATCACTACAACTTCATAGAGGAACTATTCCAGTGTTGAGGCTTTCACCATCAGGCCATGTAACCTCCATTCCACCATCATTCCATCACTCTTAGGGAGAAGATTTTTAACAATCTGCTGTCATCAGCTTTGGTTGCACCATTTTCCTCTGTCTTTGCACTCACAATTATTCAACTACCCACTTTTGAGACCAAATCCTATACTTTCTTCTCCAAACTCATCTACTTCTGAACAATTTGAGAAAAGGCATTCCACATTCTAAACAAAACTTTCTTTTATTCTAGATTTCTTACTCCTTCACTTTTATCAAACCTGCTGTTAGTGAAATCTACAAGTTTACATTTTCCCAATTTTCTAAGTCTGTTCCCATTTGCTGGATTTACTTTTATTTTGTGCCTGACCCCATAGTCATTTATTTGAAACTCAATTTTATCAGCACTTTCAAGTCAGTACAGCCACCTCTGTCTTTCCACATCAACCCTAAAATGGTCCTCAATTTTGGATCAGTTTCTCTATATCCCATTCAATGTTGATATAGCTATTAGTTAACTATTAGTGCATAAGAAAATATTCCAAGCTTTAATGGCTTGAAACAAAAATATATTTTTTAATTTATACAGTTTTTGCAGTTGCTTTTGAAATCAGGAGTGGCTTAGTTGGGTGGTTCTGGCTTTGCTTCTAAGAAGCTACAAGTTTGCAGTGTTTGTATAGAGAGATTTTAAATAAAAAATCATTTTTTATATGTGTATAAATGTAATATAACACATACCCTAAATGAGAATTTGTACAAAGCAGGAAAGCTATAACAACTTGTTGAGAATAAGTTGAAATATTATTAGGTAGCATTTATTGAAGATCCTTTATAAAAAGAACAACTTATGTGTATTATCTTATTTAACCTCAACATTTTCATGACTTAGTAATTATTGCTCCATTTTATAGCTAAGGAAATCAAGCTCTAGAGAGAAAAATCATTTTTCCGAAGTCTAATATCACCAAAGACTTCCCATAAACACACAAATATTCAGGAGTTCTGGATATCTATGGTTGCTTAACAAACCATTACTGTGGCTTAAACTATTTATTTTGTTAACAGATCTCCAACTTAGGTAAGGCTTTGTGGAGACAGTTCATCTCTACCTCTCTTGGTATCAGCCCAGGAATCTTGAATAATGAAGTCTGGAATCATCTGACGGCTCATTCATCCATATGACCAGCAGTTGATGTTGCTTACTGCCTGTAATCTGCTGGGTTCATCAGCTGGAAAATTTGAATGTAGCATCTCCATGTGACCTAGACTTCCCTACAACATGTGGCCAGGTTCCAAGGGCAAGTGACCAGAGAGAGACAAGAGGAAATTGTCATTTTAATCATCAAACTATGGAAGTATAGTATTAAAGGGGAATATTCTTTTGGTGGGAGTACAGTGGGATTCTGGAAGACCATGTGGGGCCAGAAATATTACTGTGGTCATTTTTTGTTTGTTTGTTTTTGAGACAGAGTTTCACTTTATTGCCCTGGGTAGGGAACCATGGTGTCATAGCTCACAACAACCTCAAACTCCTGGGCTCAAGCAATTCATTTGCTTCAGCCTCCTGAGTAGCTGGGACTACAGGCACCTGCCACAGACCTGGTTATTTTTTAGAGATGGGGTCTTGTTCTTGCCCAGGCTGGTCTTGAACTGGTGAGTTTAATGGATCTACCCACCTTAGCCTTCCACAGTGCTAGGATTACAGGTGTGAGCCACCACACCCAGCCCTGTGGTCATTTTAGAAATAGCAACAGACACAGTCTGTCTTCTGCCCACAATGATTTACATTCCTCCCACATGCAAAATTCCCTCATTCCTTACCCCTAGAACCCCCAGTGTCTCTTTCCATTATGGCAACAGGCTTGAGCTTAAGATCTAGGATCTTGTCAAAATCAAGTCCAGGTATGGTTGAAGTTCCTCAGGTGCAGTTCCTCAGCATAAATACTTGAGACAAAAGTTATCTTTTCCCCACACATCTAACTTGGTGGGAAAAGCACTGGGTAACCCTAATAGGCACTCCTATTCAAAAAGGGAAAAAGCAGGAGGCATACCAGGACCAGTGCTTCATAACAATTCTGAAGCTAATTCTTTGGTTAGGCTTATATCCTAGGAATGATTCTCTATAGCCCTTGACTCCCTCAGAACTCTAGGTCCTACTCTCTGAGATATTCTTCATTTTCTACTAAAAATGGCCAATGTGTGAGGCCCAGTTTTCTCATTTGCTTCCTGCCCTTAGAAATTCGGGGGTCCAAGGCCTTATTTTCATTTTGAAACTTTCTGTTCCTTTTAGTCCAAGCTGGTAGTACCTCACCAAGATAAACCCTTCTCAGGGTCAGGCACGGTGGCTCACGCCTGTAATCCGAGCACTTGGGAGGCTGAGGCAGGTGGATTGCCTGAGCCCACAGGTTTAAGACCAGCCTGAGCCAGAACAAGACTTCGTGTCTAAAAATAGCTGTGTGTTGTGGCAGGCGCCTGTAGTCCAGCTACTCGGGAGGCTGAGGCAAGAGAATCACTTAAGCCCATGAGTTTGAGGTTGCTGTGAGCTATGATGCAACAGCACTCTACCGAGGGCAACAAATAAAACTGTCTCAAAAAAATAAAAAGATAAACCCTTCTCTGCCTTGGTCTTCTTGGGGCAATAAGCTTAATATTAATAGAAATTTTGTTCTTTTTCAAAAACAGATCTTCATAACATACTCTTTTAAGATTCTGAGAGGGACTTTTGTCTGTTTAAGGCACCACCATAAATCTGAGGTCTTTATTGAAGGTTTTACAATCATGCCCTTTGCTTCATCATTTTTGGTTTGGTTTGGTTTGGTTTTGGTTTGGTTTTTGTTTTTGTTTTTTGAGACAGTCTCACTCTTTGCCGTATGTAGAGTGTCATGACATCATCATAACTCACAGCAATCTCAAACTCTTGAGCTTAGAAGACCCCTCCTTGCCTCAGCCTCCCAAGTAGCTGGGACTACAGGTGTCCACCATAATGCCTGGCTAGTTTTTCGCTTTTCTATTTTTAATAGAGATGGGGGGCTCACTTTTGCTCAGGCTGATCTCGAACTCCTAACTTCAAGTAATCCACCAGCCTCAGCTTCCCAGAGTGCTAGGTATCAGCCACCATGCCTGGCCCCTTTGCTTCATCTTTAGGCTATGTTGCCCTGATAATACCATACATATAATCTGCCCAGATGTCATTTTTAATTTTAATGTCATTTGACATCTAGAGAAGTGAGGAGTGAGAAAATTTTATTTTAAAAATTAACAAGTCCTGGCTTCTTTATAGTTAATGGTTTGTTCTTTACCTTTTCTCCTCTCATTTGTTATAGACAGCAAGAAGAAGCCCTCATTTTGTTATAGACAGCAAGAAGCCAGGTAGCACTTTCAACATTCTGCCTGAGAATCTCTTCAGTGAGATCATCGAGTTCATTAGGTGCATTTTCTATTTCCATGTTATCACCAGTAATGATGTTGCTAAAACTTCCTCCACTACATAATAAAGATCTGCATTCCTCTAGCTTCCAGTAAGATTTTCCCCACTTTTCTTTAAATCTTCACAGATGGCCTCCCCAAGGTAATCAGGCTTTTGCTGACAGTCTTTTTGAAGCACTCTAGTACAATTCTCAAGGTCCACCCATTCCCAAAACCAAATGTCGTCAGCATCCCACTCTTGGTACCAAAATATGATCTGGTTAATAGTTGCTATGTGACAAATCAACACAAAACTTTCTAGCTAGAAGCAACAAAAAGATTTATTTTCCACTCATGAATCTGCAATTTGAGCAGGGTTTGACAGGTACACCGAGTATTTTTGGAAAATACAGATTGTGACATAGTCAAACCAAGATTTAGACTTAGGTCTAACTCCAAGGCACATGCTTTTCTCACTGTATCTTAATGTCTTTCTTGTATGAATATTAAAAACCAAAGGATCTGTGTGTAAAAGAAGGATTCAAGGAGAAAAGGTTTAGTCTGAAAACAAACTACATGGAGCAGTATACCAGCACCATACTGATACGGTAAAAGCAGGGGCTTTGGGTGACCACTGAAAAAAAATTAATGCTGGACTTTGTGACCAGCCTGGGCAACATCTGTGGTCCCAGCTGCTTGGGAGGCTGAGACGGGAGGATCACTTGAGCCCAGAAGTTAGTTCAAGGCTGCAGTGAGCTGTGCCACTAAAAAGCTGTGTATAGATTGTGCCACCACTGCTCTACAGCCTGGGCAACAGAGCAAGACCTCATTTGTAAAAAAACAAAAAAAACCTTTATGTTGTATAAGCACGAGACTAATACAAAAAAGTAGATAAGGATTTTCTTTTAAAAATGATTGTATTTTAAAATAATTTACATATGTCAGAGCTCATTTAGTACTCATTAGGTAAAGCCCTGTGCCAGGCTCTGGAAAAACAGATGAATAAACATAATCACTGCCCTTCAAAAACTCCTAATTTAGTGGGGTAAGACAGACACATAAACAGAAAATTACCATACAATATGGTGTAAATGGGATTAAAGAGTCATCAATTCTCCTAGGAGCAGGAATAGAAAAGATCACCAAGAAGACAAAATAAAAAGGTTTTAAGAGATGATTTCAGCAGACAGAGGAAAGGGAGTTCAAAGCAGAGAAAGAAACGCCAATGGCAAACAGGCATAATAAACATTAGGATGTGGGGAAATGCATGCATTTCAGTTTAGCTAAGTGAGGAGATATAGGTGGCTTCATACTTCTAATTGGAGGTGAAAGTCTCAACTCTTAGGCCTTATTTGACACTGTCCCACCAGAAAAGGGAAGGGACACCTCATTACCATCAGGTATAGTGACAATACATGTTCCCCATGTGGCATCTGCAAATGAAAGAGGGAATTATTAAGAGAAAACCTTATTACTGCCCATTGAGGATGAAAATCCAAGTTTCCCACTCATCTTCTCTGACATGAACCCAAAAGAGGGATTGGGGAGTTAGATATTCGCATTATAACCTGGCAAGGGTGAAAATCTAAGCCTTTGATGGTGGGGTTGAGGATGGGATAGTGGTTTTTTTCTATGGAATTTTCCTGAGGTAGAGCTGTTATTTAAGTTTTCTGTCTTGCAAGACTTCTACCCAGTCCTTTGGGTAGAGGGAGCAAGCTTTTTTTTTCTTGAGACAGTCTCACTATGTTACCCTTGGTAGAGTGCTGTGATGTCACAACTCACAGCAACCTCAAACTCTTGGGCTTAAGCAGTTCTCTTGCCTCAGTCTCCCAAGTAGTACCCACTCCAACACCCAGCTATTTTTTTGTTGCAGTTGTGATCGTTTTAGCTGGCCCAGGGCAGGTTCGAACCTGCCAGTCTAGGTATATATGGCTGACACCGTAACCACTGTGCTATGGGCACCAAGCCATAGCAAGCTTTTCTTAGGGCTTTTTTTTTAATCTGTGCCCATTGTTATTTCTGGGTTGTCAACTTTTCTGGTACTCAATCTGGGATATAGGAGGCAAAAGAAAACATGGAACCCACCACCATGTATTCCTTTAGTACTAGGACCCTACCTGGTCTGCCTTCTTCCCACCTTTCAGACTCTTATGTTTGTTTTATGTTTTATGTGTAAGGTTTTATGTATAATGTTCAGGGTTTTTAGCTATACCTAACAGGAAGAATAGGGAAAAATGTACTCCATCTTTCTGTTAGTGGAAGTCTCAGGTCAAATAATATTTTACAACCAAGGCAATACTCTTAAGAAACACTGTTAAGAATATGAAAGGGTCTGTGCAAGGTGGCTCATGCCTATATCCTAGCATTCTGGGAGACCAAGGCGGGTAGATAACTTGAGCTCAGGAGTTGGAGACCAGCCTGAGCAAGAGGGCAACCCCATCTCAACTAAAATAGAAAAAATTAGTCAGCCAGAGCCCAGGCACGGTGGCTCATGCCTGTAATCCTAGCACTCTGGGAGGCTGAGGTAGGTGAATTGCCTGAACTCATGAGTTCAAGACCAACCTGACCTGAGCAACACCCTATCTGCTTGAGTCCAAGAGTTTAAGGTTGCTGTGAGCTTTGACGTCACAGCACTCTACCAAGGGCGACAAAGTAAACCTCAGTCTCAAGAAAAAAAGAAAAACTAGCCAGGCATGGTGATGGGTGCCTGTAGTTCCAGCTACTTGGAAGGCTAAGGCAAGAGGATCACTTGAGCCCAGGAGTTTGAGGTTGCTGTGAGCTATGATACAAAGATACTCTACCAAGAGCAACAGTGTTAGATTCTTGTCTCAAAAAATAAAGTATGAAAGGGCAGGCTACAGACTGGGAGAAAAATAGTGTACTGGCAAAACACCTGACAAAGGACTTGTATCCAAGTAGGAAAACAACTCAGTCAAAAATGGACTAAAGACTTTAAAAAAAGACACTTCACCAGAGGGCATACACGTGGCAAATAAGCACATGAAATGTGCTGAACAGGATTAGCCATTAGAGAAATGCAAATTAAAATCATGATATCAGAGCCAAGTGAAGTGGTGTGCACTGTAGTCTCAGCTACTCAGAAGGCAGAAACAGGAAGGTAGCTTGAGCCCAGGAGTTTGAGACTGTAGTGCAAGGTGATTGTGCCTCTGAATACCCACTGCACTCCACCCTGAGCAACATAGCAGGACCTGGTTTCTTAAAAGATCAAGTCATCATGAGATACTACTAACCACCTAATCAAATGACCAAAATAAAATTTATTGATGATACCAACTCCTGGTGAGTCTGAGAGCAACTGAAACTCATTCATTGCTGATGGGAATGCAAAAAAACGGTATAGCCACTCTAAAGAACAGTTTGGCATTTTCTTGTTAACTTACAAATACCGTATGACTGAGCAATCCCATTGTCATACACTTTCCCTAGAGGAATGAAAATGTTCACAAAAATATCTATATGAATTCTTATAGCAGCTCCATTCATAGTCACCAAAAACTGGAAATAACCAAATGTTTTCCCATGAGTGAATGGATAAACTGTGGCAGAATTATATAATAGAATATACTACTGAGCAATAAAAAGGGAGGTGTGATGCATCCAACTAGGGTAAATCTCAAAGACATTATTCATAGTGAAAGAAGCCAGCTAGTCTCCAGAGGTTACCTACTGTATGATTCCATTTATATGACACTTCTAAAAGATACAGCTATAGTGATAGCATGTAGATTAGTGGCTGTCACTCTATGGGAAGGATATAACTACAAAAGAAATAGCACAAGAGGACTTGGTGGGGGGCTGATGAAACTTGGTTGTGGTGGTGTTTAGAAAAACTGTAACATTTATAGAACTATACTCCAAAAAAGTGGTTTTTCTGCATTTTAATTAACCTATGTTAATTTTAAAATTCTGTACCATAAAAATGTATATCATGTATTTTGTAATCTTTTAGAACTTATTGTTCTCATTTATATTGTTAAGAGTCATCCATATTGTTGCTACAGTTCATTTTAACTTTTGTTTTTCCATTGTGTAAATTTATCACAGTTTTTTTCTCCCATTCTTCCACTGATAGAACATTTTGGTTTTGTTCATGTGAATTGTTTGCTGTGAACGTTCTTGTTCATGATTCCTGACAAAGTAAATGAATTTCTCTAACATATTTATCTAAGAGTGAAATTGTTGGGTCAACTTTTCTCCTAAAGTTCACTCTAGGAAAAAATGCCAGAACATTTTCAAATACAATAGAACCTCTGTAAGTTGACCACGCAAGGAACTGTAACAAACTGGTCAACAGATGGTGGTGGTCAGCCTAAGGAAGTAGGCCTACGGTACTGATACACACCATGGCGCATGTCCTTGTGTATAGAAATTAGGTCAACTTTAAAGGAGATGATCAAGATATGATGGTGGTCAACTATGGATGTTCTACTGTATTAGACATAATACTTGAAGCTGTGAGAGTGAGGATAAAAGTTTAAAAGTGGAAATGTGGGGACCAAGTTTTGGGAATATAGCACTCTGCTCTTCATGCCCACATTTCCCTTCCCTTTTTTAGAAGCCTTCTCTCCATCAACACCAGCCACAGGCGGAGTTTTTCTCCTGTGGGTTCACAAAGCACATGTTTCATGCCACACTTAAACTATCAAACTATAGTGAGATAATTGTAATTTCTGCTGAATAGGAAGCTTCTTAAAGACAGAGCAGCCAACTGTCTTTATATTTACTGTACCGAGCACCTAGACAGGCCCAGTAAATATTTCTTTTCTTTTTTTTATTTTTTTTTTGAGACAGAGTGTTAAGCTGTCGCCCTGGATAGAGTGCTGTACTGTCACAGCTCACAGCAACCTCAAATTCTTGGGCTTATGCAATTCTCTTGCCTCAGCCTCCCAAGTAGCTGGGACTACAGGCACCCGCCACAATGCCTGGCTATTTTTTGGTTGTAGTTGTCGTTTAGCTGCCCTCAGCTGCATTGGAACCAGCCAGCCACAGTGTATGTGGCCAGCGCCCTACCCACTAAGCCATAGGCGCTGCTATAAATGTTTTTTTTTTTAATCTATATCTCTGCTTTCCCAGTATAGAATAATAAACATAATTTATTACTTTCTTAATAATGTAAGATATAATTACTTGTTTCCATGGTAGTTGCCTATGCCAAAGGATAAGCTCCTTGAAAGAAGGAACTGTACCTTTTTTATTATTTCCAGCATGGCAAATGGTAGATGTTTGGTAAATTTATTTAATTTGCTTAATAAATTGAATTTTGCAATGGTCCTACTAATCCTAGCACTCTGGGAGGCCGAGGCGGGTAGAATGCCTGAGCTCAGAGGAGTTCGAGACCAACCTGAGCAAGAGCAAGACTCCTCTCTACTAAAAATAGAAAAACTAGCTGGGCATTGTAGCAGGCACATGTAGTGCCAGTTACCCAGGAGGTGGAGGCAAGAGGACTGCTTGAGCCTAAGAGTTTGAAGTTGTTGTAAGCTATGCCATGGCACTGTATCCCGGGTAACAGTAAGACTGTCTCAAAAAAAAAAAAAAAAAAAGTTTATTCTGAATGTCAGTTACCATGGTTTAATCCTGGAGTTAAAAATGTAAGATTTATCTAAATATGTGTTGACCACAGAACATACTCCTGGTTATGGTTTAAAAAAACAAGAATAAAACCTCGTATGTCATGTAAGAATCCATTTAAATAAAGTTCAGCAGCAATCAGAAGTAATCAATAGTGGTAGAGATAGGAATAGTAAATACCTTTAGGTAGGTAACTACTTTGATAGCGCATGTAGGAGCCTACTAGGATGCTATAAACGTCCTATATCTCGACCTGGATAGGGGCTATGTGATAGATAATACATATGAAAGTTAATCATGCTGTATATGTAAGACTTGTATGCTTGATAGAGGTTATTCCTCAACAAAAAGTAAAAAGTACTACAATGATGAATACATGTCACTATACATTTATCAAAAACCATAGACTATATAACATCAAGAGTATAATGTAGGCCAGGCATGGTGGCTCACGCCTGTAGTCCTAGCACTGTGGGAGGCTGAGGCAGGTGGATTTCCTGAGCTCAGAGATTCGAGACCAGCATGAACCGGAGTAAGCCAGAGTGAGACTCCATCTCTACCAAAACAAACAAAAAAAGCCAGGTGTTGTGGCAGACACCTGTAATCCTAGCTACTTGGGAGGCAAAGGGCAAGAGAATCGCTAAAGGAAGAAAGAAAAAAAAAAGTATAATGTAGGCTCAGCGCCCAAAGCACAGTGGTTATGGCACCAGCCACATACACCAAGGGTTGCGGGTTTGAACCCAGCCCACGCCAGCTAAACAATGACAACTGCTAGAAAAAAATAGCCGGGTGTTGTGGTGGGCACCTGTAGCCCCAGCTACTTGGGAGGCTGAAGCAAGAGAATTGCTTGAGCCCAAGAGTTTGAGGTTGCTGTGAGCTGTGACACCAAGGCACCCTACCAAGGGTGACAGAGTGAGACCCGTCTGTGAAACTAATGTATGATGCCCCATGATCATACCAATGTACACAGCTATGATTTAATAAATAAATAAATAAATAAATAAAGTAAAGGGGGCAGCATCTGTGGCTCAGGGAGTAGGGCGCTGGCCTCATATACTGGGAGTGGCATGTTCGAGCCTGGCCCTGGCCAAAATTGCAAAAAAAAAAGAGTAAAAAGAGTATAATGTAAACTGTGGACTTTGGGTGGTAATAATGTGTCAGACTGTAGCAAATGTACCATTCTGGTATAGGATGTTGATATAGTGAGGAGGTTGTGCATCTGAGAATAGGGTATATATGGGAACTTCCCTTCAATTTTTCTGTGAACCTAAAATTGCTCTAAAAGTTAAAGTTTATAATTTTTTTTAAAGGTAAAAAATAATTAGATCAAAAAGCTAACTGAAACAGGCTTTTTTTACTTTCAGCGATACATAATAAATTAGTGAATGAATGACTGAAATGGTTTAAAGTACAATGAAAATTTTTGATTCACTTTATTTTTATTTTTATTTTTTTTGTAGAGACAGAGTCTCACTTTATTGCCCTTGGTAGAGCACTGTGCCATCACAGTTCACAGCAACCTCCATCTCCTGGGCTTAGGCGATTCTCTTGCCTCAGCCTCCCCAGTAGCTGGGACCACAGGTGCCCACTACAACGCCCGGCTATTTTTTGTTGCAGTTTGGCTTGAGCTAGGTTTGAACCCACCACCCGCGGTATATGGGGTCGGCGCCCTACTCACTGAGCCACAGGTGCTGATTCACTTTAATGAAAAGTTCTATGGTAGTTCTGGCTTCAGGAATTACCAAACCCAGGGACTCAAACAAAGCTGGTCTTAGTATTTCCTCATCTCTCAGCTTTGTCTTCTGTGTTAGCTTCATTGTCAGGTTCCATGTGCTGGCTCCCAGCAGTTCTGGGTTTATGTTATCCTCCCTGCTTATAGCCTCAGAAGAAAAGAGCACATGCCATCTCATCCAACAATCTTACCCAAGTCTCCTTGCTTTGTTGCTATTAATTCCATCTAGGTCACATGTCCAGCCCTGAACTGTGCACTGGGGAATGTAATGCCCTAATTTGCTAGGTCTGAACCTTGTGGTTACTGTCTGGGAAAAGGGGAACGGATGTGGGTCAAGTCAGTTATTTCCAAAGCACATAGTGTGAGCGTGAGGATGGGCTTGGTTTCCCTAGAAAAATTAGTGTGCTATCAGAGGAAGGTGAAAGAGTGCTACTTAGCAAAATCACAGATGCTTACTAAAATAAATCATGGCAGTGTATAATTAAAATGTTCATACCCTTCTGTGAGTTCAGAACATGCTACCCCACAATATGGAACCCTTAGAATATTGAATATCTTAAACTGAAGGAATTTGAGAAAATGGCAGATGCAGAAAAGATCTGTCTGGCCTTCCCCTGCCCTTCTCCTACAAAGCAGGTTTTAAGACGCTCTTGTAAGAAGTGCTATTCCTAACAACCTTTTCTCTAAGACAGAGGTACCCCAAGAAGAATCTGAACAAATAGGTCTTGGTACATTTCTCAGTTTATTACCCTTAGCTCATCTCTCCTTTGTCCTATCATATTTTTCTATGACGCTCCACTCTTCATCAAACATTGTATAAAAATCCTCAGGCTTGTTTATTTCTTTGGGTTTTCATTTCCTTATGAAGGTTCCTGTGTCACATAAAAGTTACATTAAATATGGGCGATACCCGTAGCTCAGTGGGTGGGGCACTGGCCACATACACCAAGGCTAGCGGGTTTGAATCGGCCCAGGCCTGCTAAAAACAACAATGACAACTACAACAACAACAACAAAAAATAGCCAGGTTATTGTGGTGGGCGCCTGTCATCCCAGCTACTTGGGAGGCTCAGGGAAGAGAATCGCTTAAGCCCAAGAGTTTGAGGTTGCTGTGAGCTGTGACGCCACAGCACTCTACCAAGGGCTACATAGTGAGACTCTGTCTCAAAAAAAAAAACAAAAAAAAAAAAACAAATAATTGACATCAAGAAAATGTGTATGATTAGTAAAAAAAAAGCATATGTTTGTAAATATAAAAAGAGCAATGGAAGAAAATGTGTTCATGTATTACATATTAGGATGGTGAAGCTATGGATAGTTCTTTTTTCTTTATTTTCCAAGTTTCCTTTTAGGTATGTATATTATTGTTATAATTTAATGATTATTATGTAAAACTCTCATTAATATTTCATTCTAACTAAGAAATAGAGCCAGAATAAACTACAGTATCAATTGACTCATGATTCTGGTTAAGGTCATAGAACCTCAGAGCTAGAAGAAACCTCAGAAATATTACAGTTTAGGGGTGGCACCTGTGGCTCAGTGAGTAGGGTGCCGGCCCCCTATACCGAGGGTGCCAGGTTCAAACCCAGCCCTGGCCAAACTGCAACAAAAAATAGCCGGGCCTTGTGGCGGGCACCTATAGTCCCAGCTACTTGGGAGGCTGAGGCAAGAGAATCGCCTAAGCCCAAGAGCTGGAGGTTGCTGTGAGCTGTGATACTACAGCACTCTACCGAGAACGACAAAGTGAGACTCTGTCTCAAAAAGGAAAAAAAAAAAGAAATATTGCAGTTTAGCTGGGCACGGTGGCTCACACCTGTAATCTTAGCACTCTGGGAGGCCAAGGTAGGTGGATTGCCTGAACTCACAGGTTTGAGACCAGCCTGAGCAAGAGCAAGACCCCACTCTAAGAATAGCCGGGCACTGTGGCAGGCGCCTGTAGTTTGAGTTTGAGGTTGCTGTGAGCTGTGACACCATGGCACTCTACCAAGGGCGACAAAGTAAAACTCTGTCTCAAAAAAAAAGAAATATCGCAGTTTAATCCCCTCATTTTATAGAAGCGTAGTCTGGCTGGGCACAATAGCTTACTCCTGTAAACCTGCACTCCAAGAAGCAGACATGATTGGTTGAGCTCAGGAGTTCAAGACCAGCCTGAACAAGTGTGAGACCCCATCTCTACTAAAAATAGAAAAATTAGCCAGATGTTGTGGTAGGTGCCTGTAGTCCCAGCTATTTGGGAGGCTGAGTCATAAAGATTGTCTAAGCCCAGGAGTTTGAGGTTGCTATGAGCTAGGACACCACAGCACTCAATCCTTAGGCAACAGAGGGAGACTTTGTCTCAGAAAAAAAATAAAATAAAATAGGAGTCTGAGACCCAGAAAGGTGAAGTAACTTGTACAAAGTCATACATGAACCAAGAAGCAGGTCTCCTGAGGCTAATATTCCTTAAACTTACTGAACCAATCAATTAAAATTTAAATATTTGTGAGAGAGTCTGCTTTTCTGAAAACATGCCCTCAAGTTGATATTGATTCTTTCATTACTAACTCAGATTAAATCAGCTATTATCACTTTTGTTGGGAAAATGATGTTTTAAAAAGAATATTGAAGGCCCGTGGAGGTTGCTGTGAGCTGTGATGGCATGGTACTCTACCCAGGACGACAGCTTAAAGCACTGTCTCAAAAAATAAAAATAAAATATAAAAATAAATACAGGCTCAGTGCCTGTAGCTCAAGCAGCTAGGGCGCCAGCCACATAGACCAGAGCTGGCGGTATAGAGCCCAGCCCGGGCCTGCCAAACAACAATGACAACTGCAACCAAAAAATAGCTGGGCGTTGTGGCGGGTGCCTGTAGTCCCAGCTACTTGGGAGGCTGAGGCAAGAGAATTGCTTAAGCCCAGGAGTTTGAGGTTGCTGTGAGCTATGACAACATGGTACTCTACAGAGGGCAACATAGTGAGACTCTGTCTCAAAAAAAAGAAAAAAAAGAATATTACAAACAATTGTCATGACCTTTTAGGTCCTTTTTTTCACATTCTTGCCCATCTTTCTTTATAAGCAACTTACTAAATAAAGGAAGAAGAAGCCCAGATCTTGCTAAAGTGAACACACCAATGTAAAGTCTCTTCACTTCTCTGAGCATCAACTTCCTCACATTCATTGAATGAATGAGTGCCAGCCAGCCAGGCCCTAGAGATATGAAGATAATAAGGTGTAAGGTTTATCTTCCTGGAGCTCACAGATGAGTGGGGAAGACAGGTACAAAGATAGCTCTATATACTATTGGAGAAGGTGATAACACAAGATGTTCTTAGGAAGTGCTTAGGAAGTGCTATGCAGGCTCAGTGCCTGTGGCTCAAGCAGCTAAGGCGCCAGCCACATACACCTGAGCTGGCAGGTTCAAATCCAGCCGAGCCCACCAAACAACAACGACGGCTGCAACCAAAACATAGCCCGGGGTTGTGGCGGGTGCCTGTAGTCCCAGCTACTTGGGAGGCGGAAGCAGAAGAATCGCTTGAGCCCAGGAGTTGGAGGTTGCTGTGAGCTGTGATGCCACCGTACTCTACCCAGGGGGACAGCTTGAGGCTCTGTCTCAAAAAAAAAAAAAAAAAAGAAAAGAAAAGAAACGAAAAGAAAAGAAAAGAAAAATTAGCTAGGCATGGTGGCATATGCCTATAGTCCCAGCTACTCAGAAGGCTGAGCAGGAGAATACTTGAGACCAGGAGTTTGAGGTTGCAGTGAGCTATGATGATGCCACTGCAGTCCAGCCTGGGTGACAGAGTGACAGAGCAAGGACTTATATAAAAAAAGAAAAAAAAAACAAAAAACAAGCAAGCTTCATAAAAGAGGTAGCATAGCATTTAAGCTGGGCCTCACAGAAGGTAGATAGGATTTTACCGGGCAGAGACGTAAAACAGTATCAAAAATATCTATCAAGGCAGAGGAAATAAGAAAAACAAAGGTATGAAGACACAAAAGGACATGGCTAGGCATGGTGGCTCACACCTGTAATCCTAGCACTCTGGGAAGCTCAGGAGGGTAGATTGTCTGAGCTCACGAATTTGACCAGCCTGAGCCAGAGCAAGACCACGGCTCTAAAAATAGCTGGGCATTGTGACAGGCACCTCTAGTCCTGAGGTTGAGGCAAGAGAATCACTTGAGCCCAAGAGTTTGAGGTTGCTGTGAGCTATGATGCCATGGCATTCTACCAAGGTAAGTAAGATACTGTCTCAAAAAAAAAAAGAGGACATTTATATGTCACAAGAGGACATATAAAATGGTGATCTCAAAAAGCAAAATAAGGAATGTTATACTCTTAGTGGTCCTGAACTGGGAGTACTTGTCGTAATACCTTGGGAAGCACAATCAAATTTTGTAAGATCGTGATGTATACCCTTGAGTAAAAACCATAGATGGCCACTGAGATTTTGTCTATGCCCTAAAAGTTTCTGGGTCTATGATTACCACAGTACCTCATAGAAAGCACCAGACTTAACACAAGTTATTGCCATTTAATCCATGTTGGGGCCTAAATGGCAAAAATACTGTGTTCTCGATGGTGATTGACACTGATGAATGGCTTGATCATTAGAAAACTAAAGGGAATTGTAAATGAAAATAAAGATACAGCCTCACACATTGAGTTTACCCCAGTTCATTTTTCTAAAAAAAAAAGAAAAGAAAAAAGAAAAGAAAACTTTTTTTAAAGTTCACCCAAGTACTGAGATGCCTCGGGTGAAAAGCTGATGATAATAACTATCCAACGTGAGTTCCAAGATATTTCATAAAGATGGAAATAATAACCCTGTCAGAAATAGAAATCAGCTATCATGGGGGAGGGGACTATAAATCTAAATGTAATATTCAACTTGTCTTCACCTCAGAGAGTTTCCAGCTGTTTATGATGTTCTGCTGTGATTTGCCAGAGATGAAATGCGGTTTGTAAAACTGCTTCAGCCAGCTGAACAAAAGGCTTGGAGCCATATTCTCTTTCAAGAAGTGTTGAACATTTTTAAAGTCTGCAGAGAAAGGGTAGAAGGTGTCCACTTTTTGGTCAGTTCCAAATTAAGATCTTTTCTTTGCAGCCCTAAAGATCATTGTTTTTTAAGTGAACTAGTAGAAGATCAGTTAAGGTCTCTCTCGCATTGAAAGGACACTTATTGAAATGCTATGGCCTTTGAACTTATTGCTTCAAGGCCAGAAATTCAATTCCAAGCCTTGCTAAAGGCAGAGGTAATGAACATACGCTTAAGGAAAGCCAAAGGGGCATATGGGTTGAGAAATGATTGTGGGAAGGAAATGGCCCAAATAATGCTTATGTATGAGTATGTGCAGGTACATACACACACACACATTTACACACACATCCTGCTTTTTGAACTCTGAGTCCCCAATAGAATTAAAGAATGGCATGTTGAATCTGAGAAGACAGTGGTATGGGCATGTGATAATGTCTTCTTATAGTTGCACTAGACAACCTTAGGTGTCTCAAACAGGCCTCGCACCTTCACTCCCTACTATGTGGCTGAACCTCACCCATTCTTCCTCAGCCCAGAATGCCTTTACCCCATTCCTTCTTCCACCACCTTACCTTTCAAAGTTGTCAAAATCCTTCTCATTTTATATAGTTCATCTAACCATCTTTTGAAAATAATTCTTTTTTTTTTTTTTTTTTTCTTTTTGCAGTTTTTGGCCGAGGCCGGGTTTCAACCCACCACCTCCGGTATATGGGGCCAGTGCCCTACTCCTTGAGCCACAGGCGCTGCCCCTGAAAATAATTCTTTAAGCACAAATGGGAGCAGGGAATGTTCTTGAAAGTTACATTACTTCTTTGAGCCCCTCCATATGGGTTTTTGGGAAAAACAATGTGATCAAATACATAAAGCATCCAGCTCAGTGACTGGCACAGGATTATCAGTGAACAACGTTAGCCTCATTCTCCTTCCTCTGTGAAACCCAGCTTAGTGCTTAATAAATGTCTATATATTCTTGAATCTCTCTCTCTTAGGTTTCTTTCTACCACTTCACCACTCTTTAATCAGATATAATTGCCCCCTTCTCTGTTCCACAGTATTTGGTCTCTTTTCTAGCAGTTATTATATAATGACTGTGCTGTAAGTTGTGTTTTCCTCACCTATAGGCTATAAACATCTTAAAGGCAGTATCTACAGCAACTTGCACAGTTGCTAGCTTAGGACAGACATTCCATAAATGGTTGTCTAATTGAAATACAACATTTAATCCAGCTTTCTGGGAGGCAAAGTAAGTAACATGTCTTCTCTCAGCAAGTGCTGAATGGTCTAAGTAGCTAGGAGGAAATTCCCTGCAATTAAGTGTTTCAGAGTTGATTGCTGTCCATCCAGCCCAAGTAAGCAGAGCCTGAACTTCCAGATGTCTTAGTTTATCCCACTTCCAGCCTACCCAGTGCAGAGGAACATTCCCTTAAGGAAAATCCAATATATCTTTTTTTGATGATCTGATTAGAGTGTAAAATACTTTTTTTGGGGGGGGGGGGAATTCACAAGAGTGAGGTTTTTCTTTATTTTAACAAGAGATAGAAGGTGAGGAAGTGAGAGGAAAACCGAAGCCAGAGAAAAATCCATCATGCTCTAGCAGATGAAGAACACATAGAGCTAACACAACAAATACTATTTTAGGTCAAAACTTCAGAGCCTGAACCATAAAGGACTCTACATCCTTGAATTGATCTTAGAAAGAGAAACAAGAAAAAGAAAAGAAAATCCCCCCAAAAGCAAAAAATAAAAGCACTTTCCTAGAAACTATTCTTTGCAATGATATCTATACCAGTGAAGAACTAAAAGCAACTTAAAAATTCAATCCAACTCAACAAATGTTTTCTGACTTACTAAATATGGGGCACTGGAGTTATGAAGGTGTAGTGAAGCTGGAATTCTAACTTTCATCCATTGTTCTATCCACTGAATTACTTTCTTCCTTAAAAGCAGTGTTTCAGGTAGTGTTCAACTAAGGAACTACTGTAAGTTAATGGGGAGGGGATATATTATAGGAATTTGAATTAATACAATTGTAGGAATAGCTGAGGAAGTGCCACCTCTGAAAGTGGAGGGAGGCAGGGATCAATGCAGACACCAACCAATCAGTTCCAGAAGAAGCCGAGGACACCCAGCTGCTTTAAAGGGGCTGCAAATGAGGACCTGATGGAAACATCTACAGAAGTCTGTGGGTCCACAGGCAGATGTCTGGTGGTGGGCTTGGTGCTACTATTGCTCAGCAGGGGCAACACTAGGTAAGGGCTGGATATGGGGTATAGGAGAGTGAGGTCAAGCTGGAACCTACTGGTATCTCTTTGCCTGTTGTTGCTGTAATGAACTCCTGTGATCTGCAGAGAGTAATATAATAGCTGTTGATTAACTTCTGCTTCTCAAATCTCAAGCAGCTGTCACTCTTAACCAACTTGAACTTGAACCATACAGTTGCAGTTCAACCAAACTGATTCATATATTTTCTCCAGAACTATAAAGTCATTTCTATTTTCTCCCAATTTTCTACAGTGGAAAGAGGCTGGACCTTTAAGTCTATAGTCCTAGCATCTTACCTTAGTTCTACTCCTATTTAGCAATATTACCTCAAGTAAATTACCATTTCTGGGCATTAATTGATCAGGATCCCTTCCTCCATGCTAACTCCAGTGCTTCTCTCTGTTACAGTATTTATTTCCTTTTCTTGTCCTTATCTATTTAGGTGTCCATGTCCTCCATCAATGGAGGCTCAAGAACAGGGGTCATTTCTGACTCCTGTTTATATTTATCATGTCTAACAATACCTGACACAGAGAAGATGCCCAAAAGATGCTTGCTAAGAGAAGGAATCCCTGAAACAGAAAACAGAAACTTACCAGACTATCAAGCTGGTAATGAAACCCAGTACTAAGATATTAAGGCAGTGAGACTCCTCTCTGGGCCTGTCATACTCAGAACCCTGTAAAATGGGGTTCCATTCACCTTCTCCTCATCACTAGCTTATATCTTAAACCATTTACCACATTCTACTTCCAAACTTGTTTTAATCCTCTTGATTCCTAACTCCTGAATTTGACTTCTTTTTATGATCTGCTATCTATCACCCCTTCGGTCTATCACTTGAAATGTTCAGAATTCTAGCTCTCTTTTTTGAATATTCATTTTCCCCTCTTATTAAATTATTTTTACTTTCTTGGTATATTTCTTATCCCTACCCTACCTAGGTCCTCAAGTTAGAGACTTTGAAAGTCCCTACCCTCAGGGAGTTCTCAGACTGGTAAAAAACAGACAATGAAATCAGCAATCCCAGGACAATGTGGTAACAGGTAATATGGGAACAAAGAAAAAATGAAGAGCACCTAAACTTATAAAAAGAAGGGTAGCCATCAGAAGGAAGTGTAGTTTGACCTGAGTCACAAGAAATTGCATAGGAAACTCCAAGACACAGAAAAGGAGGATGTGCATTATAGACAGAAACCAGCAATGCAGAGTTATGAAGACAGGAGAGAGCAGGTTTGGGGGCCTATAGGCAAGTTACTGTAGTGGGATGAGTGTGAAAGCTCAGTTGGGAAGTGGATGGAAATGAGCAAATGTCATGTGATGAATGGCTGGATTTCCAAGCTAGGGAGCTTAAGCCTGATCCCATAGAACATAGGTGGTAAAATACCAGGATGATTTGGCCCAGACATGTGCTTTGTTTGCCTTACATAATTTTAAAATTTGTTTTGCCAATGTTTTAAAATTGGGATAATTTGCATAAAATTCTAGGTCTCCAGCTTCCATAGAAAAATCAGAAATTCTGGCCACACGAGGCTCTTGTTCATTCCCAAGTAAGCAGAGTATTGTTTGTCCTTCTTAAATGCCAAACGTGTTTTGTAACTCACTATTCTCCACCACACCCTTTTGTCAACATACTTGTACTCTTGTTTTTCTTTAAGAGGAGAAATATTTCTTAGTACCAGTACCTCTATGAAAGAGGGGAAATGGAAGTTAGACCAAAAGAGCCAGGCATTTCAGAAAATGGGCAACAGCATATTGCTTTGTGAAAATGAAGCCCTTCACTTGTTTATGTTACCTGCAGGGTTTGCTATATGATGACTTCACCGGACCACCTTACTTTCATAAAACCCTGCAATGCTTACAGACCATCACGAAGAAATGTGTTGCACGTGCTAGTCTTTAAAGTGCAGGAGACATATACAAGTCTGGCCAGAGATTGTCAAAGAGAAGTCAATACAGACTCCCAAAGTCTCAAATAAGTGATGAATCAAGTAGAAGGAAATGAAGAGGACACAGAAAAGAGCTTGTCAGGGCCCAAAGGCAGCTAATGGCAGTTCTCTACAGCCAGTAACAGAATAGAGAAAATGCACCTTAAACTTCCTCCCTCAGATCTAGGGCCAAAAGATCTGATTTTTTCCTATAATCATGCAGAACTGCCCTAGTCTCTCAGAAGTAGGGTTACTGGATCCTTCAGACTCCCTCTCCACCCCCCGCATCCTGGATTGCACTGCATTTCCAAGTATCTAACTCTCTGGTCTTCCTACAGCCTTGCTCTCCTACCTCTGATCTCTGCACAGCTGGTGAAAGGAGGCTGCATTGGTTCCCTGGGGGCCTCCTGTCTTCAGTGATGATTCTCTGCAGCTCAGCTCTGGCTGTCTTACCTTTTCTCCCTTGTAACTGATTCTAGTCCTCTGGATCTGTCAGCACCTCTGCTATGTACACTACGACATTTGTGACCCTGGGGCCCAGCATGAACCTCAGAGTGAAATGTGAGTTGCCTCCCAGGCCATTGAATCTGCCTTTCTGTAGTAAGCCAGACACTTGGGCTCTGTGAGTCTTAAAACCAGTGCTTTCACTACATGGTCGGGAGAGGGGATTCCCCAAGTCTTCACATTGATCTCCTTGCTCCCCATCCTTTTGCATATCAATTCTTCTTGTACCCGAAGAATTAAGCACATTAAAGCACTATGCTAAGTATGTCATGCTTCTGATCAAAAGCCTTCTGTGGCTTCTCATTTCCTACCAAATTCAAACCTCCCCTGGCATAGTGGACTTTTGCCAGGATGACTCGGAGATGCTTTTTTGCTAGGCTTATCTCCCAGTATAATTAAATGCTTCAGGCAGAATTACCCCTTGGCATTCTCTACAAGCAGGACACATTCTTGCTTTTGTCTTTCTCTTCTTTCCTTCTTGTCCATTTCCAGCTATCCAAAGCCTATCCATTCTGCAAATCTTATCTCAAGCCACCTCTCAATGTCCCTAATGCCTTTAGTCATATATCACCTTTTTGCTTGAGGTATCTGCTAAACATTGTGTTTTCCTTGTTAAATCCTGCATCTAGTCTACTTTTTATTTTAATTACATGGCCGCGTGCCTTAGTCTGTTTGCTAGACTGAGCTTAGACAAAAGGGGTCACGTATGTATGTTATTCACCATGTCTTAGATAGGGCTTGGTGAATGCAAGATGCTCAGAAATATTTATCTGAGTTGATTGCATTCCTCTTTCCTGCCATATTTTTTGGTAGATTCAAGGGAAAAAATACTTTCCTGGTACCTTTCATGTAATCCTCAACTCCAGCAAAGGAATAGCTCTTAATTGTCCTTTGGTCCAATCCTGGATTCAATGATAAGAATCTCTTCCTGACATCTCTGCCAGGGGATGATGCCAATAATTTCCCACTAGGGCAGTTGGAAGAATAGCTAGGCCAGGTAGTACTAAGAAAAGAATTTCATGTACAAAAGCACCAGAGTTGGTCTAGTTGTGTCTCATTGGGGGCCAGGCTGTCCCTTTGACCAGATGTTCTCAACCCCAATAGAAAGAATGGTCCAGTCTTCTGGTAACAGAGAACTGAGGCCAAGCCAACTGGTGTATCACTTGCAACTATTCTCCCTTGCATCCTGTGGGAGCCATCCCTGAGGGGAGAGAGGTTTCATATTTTAAGTACTATATATCACAGGTTCAAGTTTCTTGGAATTTCATCCCAGAAATTGGATGATGTGGAAGAAAGAGCATGGTCTTTGGAGCCAGCCAGACCGGGTTTGATTTTCACTGTCTAGCATGCTTAGTATAGTGTAGTTAAGAAATCTGGAGTTAAGCAGAACTGGATTCAAATGCTATTGTGCCATTTTCCATCTATGTGACTTTGGACATATTACCCAATTTCTGTGAGCCTGCATTTTCTAATATGGAAAATAAGGACAATAATACTATCCTTATTGATTCTGGGTGACAATTAAGTAGTGAGAAAATACATGCATATCAGCTAGAATGTCTTCAGCTCCAAGTAACAAACAAAAACTCACAACAGGGGAGGGAGCCATGGTATGAAAAATTGCCTATTTGGTACAGTGTACACTATTCAGGTAATGGGTATATTAAAAGCCTAGACTTCTCCATGTAACAAAAAAAAGGATACCCCCCTCAACCTATCTACATTAAAAAAAAAAAAAAACTCAGAATAGCTGAAACAATAAGGAAAATGTATTCTCTCACATGACAAGAAGTCTAGAAATGGGGAAGTTTCAGGATTGGTTAATTCATCAAGGTTCTTTTCATCTAAATGCTCTTCCAGCCTCAGTGTGTACACTTCCCTGGGCTGGTTTCTCTAATGGTCATAAGATGGGTGCCATAGTTCCAGGCATCATATCCAGACACTATAATATATAACAATGGAAAAGGCTCACCTCTTTCTTTTGTGTATTTCTAAGAGTGAGAAAACCTTTCCCAGAAGCTCCTGACTGATGCTCTATCTCACATTCTTGGCCAGACCTGGGTAACAAGCCTCTCACCAATACAATCACTGACAAAGGAGAATGGAACAACTGTGATTACCATGGCCAGTCATACTGGAGACAGAGTCCTTTTTACCTGAGGGATGGCTAGCTAGACAAAATTAGAATCCTATTAGCAGAGGACAGATAGGTTGGCTGTTAGGTAGGCAACCAACAAGGTCTGTTATATTATAGCATGGAATCTGGCACATGATTTGAAAAAAATGTTAACTTTTGTTATTAACTCTTCCTAGTTGTATTATACTCCAAATTTCCTAGAACCCAGATTTTCTCATCTGTAAAATGGGAGTAGAAATCTGATTTTTTTGGATGGTTATAAAGTTAAATGAGATGACATATGTAGTCTTTGGTGCTTAGTAAATGATAGCTACATAATGTAGTTGCACATAATTACTGCTAGAGTACTTGGGCAGCAGGCTGAGGTTTCCAACCAAGGTTCCTGGGGTTGGCTCCAGCCTGAAAATATCAAAAGCATGAGCACTAGAAACAGTCCATACTTAACGCTGTATAGTTGTCATCCTAAATACTAATTTGTCAGATCCTAATCCTGTAGAAACAGTTGCCCTTGCCCAGTAGTTCACCCTTTGTGACAGTAGACCCCCTGATTTCTGCTAGGACAGGTGCTCCATTGCCCTTGCCCTTAGAGGGCACTAGAGGCAATCGCACCGCTCCTACTGAAGGATTTGCTGGCCAAAGACCAACAACCCCATCCACTACCAAATGTAGGCCTCATTTCTTGTGCCTCAAGTCAAAAGTTCTCAACTCATAATGAAGCTTGATTCTCCACTATACCCTGGACTATGGCTCCCATCCCAGCTGTACCACTTATTAGCAGGGTGACCTTGCAGTAAAACACTTTACCTCCCTGTGAATATCATGTTTCATAGCTAAAATGGGGGTGCATCCTCATCTTTCATCACCTTCCCCTCAAACTCAGGCCCCTGGTCACTTGAGATGATCTGCCACTGCAGAACAGACTATACAGTCTCTCCCCTCCAAGCCTTTACCTAGGCTATTTCCTCTGTCAGGATCAATGCCAACCCCATCTCTATCCTCACCCATTAGGACAAGGTTCGAGAAAGCACCTCCTCTTCATCTCTTACTCTTAGCTCTAATGATCCTAAAACTTTTCATTTTTTTCTTTTTTTTTTTTAACAGTTTATCAGAACTATTATTTTAATTTTTAATTCAGACATAATAGTTGTACATATTGGGGGTATGTATGATAATTTAATACATTCATATAATTTGTAAAGATCAAAGCAGTATAACTGGAAATTCTAATACCTTCACTGTTTGTCTTTTCTTTATGCTAGAAACATCCAAATTATTTTCTTCCAGCAATCTTAAAATTTGCAATAGGTTATTGTAAACTACAGTCACTCTACTCACCTATCAAACACTAGGTTTTATTTCTTCTATCAAAATGTGTATCATTAATCAATCCTTCTTCATCACTCTTCCCCCATCCTTCCCTGCCTCTGGTAACCATCAGTTTACTCTCTCTGTTTATGAGATCCATTTTTTAGCTCCCACATGAATGAGAACATTATATTTATCTTTCTGTGTTTGGCTTACTTCACTCAGCATAATGACTTACATCTACGTTGCTGCAAATGATAGGACTTCATTCTTTTTGTGGCTGAATAAATTTCATATACACACACACACACATATATGTACACATGTGATTGTAAACAGGGCTGCAGTGAACATGAGAATACAGGTTATCTCTTTGACATAATGGTTTCCTTTCTTTGGGCTTTAAATCTAGTAGTGGAATTGCTAGGTCATATAGCAGTACTATTTTTAGTTTTTTGAGGAAACTCCATACAGTTTTTCATAGTGGCTGTGCAAATTTACATTTCCAACAACAGTGTACAAGTTTCCTTGTTTTCCATATCTTCACCAGCACCTGTTATTCCTTGTCTTTTTTTTTTTTTTTTTTTTTGAGAAAGTATCACTTTGTCACCCTCAGTAGAGTACCACAATGTCACAGCTCACAGCAACCTCCAACTCCTGGGCTCAAGCAATTCACTTGCCTCAGCCTCCCAAGTAGCTGGGACTACAGGTGCCTGCCACAGTGCTGAGGTTTTGTGTTTTTTTTTTTTTTTTTTTTTTTTTTGAGACAGAGTCTCACTATGTCAACCCCGGCGGAGTGAGTGCTGTGGCGTCACAGTTCACAGCAACATCAAACTCTTGGGCTTAGCGATTCTCTTGCCTCAGTCTCCCAAATAGCTGGGACTACAGGTGCCTGCCACAACAACTGGCTATTTTTTGGTTGTAGTTGTCATTATTGTTTGGCAGACCTGGGCTGGGTTTGAACCCTCCAGCTCCAGTGTACGTGGCTGGCACCCTAGCTGCTGAGCTACAAGCGCTGTGCCATGCCCAGCTATTTTTAGAGATGGGGTCTTACTCAGGCTCAGGCTGGTCTTGACCCTGTGATCTCAAGCAATCCACCCACCTCAGCCTTCCCAGAGTGCTAGGATTACAGGCATGAGCCACCATGCCCAGCCTTCCTTGTCTTTTCAATAAATGCCATTTTAAATGGGGTACCTTGCTTGCACTTCTATCATCGCATTGTTCTCTCAGGATTGGATCTCTCTTCTACTTCTCTAACTTTACCACTAGGTTGCGAAAACATGAGTTGAGAGCAGGGTCCTGCATTCATTGCTTTACTCTCGGATGAGTAAAGAGCACTGAAGTCTTTTTAGTGAAGGAGAGCGCCACAGTTTCCAATGACATTGCTTTGGGTGTCATGTGGAGCCCTACAGAGCACCACAGAATCATTCACTCTCCTTCCCTCTTTGCCCCTGGAATCCCAACCACAAAAAAATAGCATGATGACTTGCTTCCTTGGGAGACTATCTGAGCAAGTGGATTATTTCAATAAACAAATAATAAAAGTGTGGAATAAATGAGAGAGAGAAATGTAGTCTCCCATGAGGAGGACTAGAATCAGACTAGAAGCAGAGCCAAAATGATTCAGAGGAGGCAGGGCACTAAGATTCATTTGACTTGGAAAGAGCTTTGAATTTTTACATTCTGTCTTCAAACATAAACATAGAGGTCCTGAATGGTCTTAGGGGATTCCATGTGTCTTTATCCACATGTCCACTCTCCCTATTTCTTTCTCGCAACACACACACTTTCAGATGTGTGAAATTATTTTATTTATAAAAAAAAAAAAAAAAACTTGATTACACTGCCAGAAATTAGACCCTTAAACTTTTTTTAGTATTTTACTGGCGCTTAGGAGGATGTAGGCATTCAATTTCTCGTGTTTGTCTGATTTGAACCAAATGTCTCCATTCCAAATCTCAGGGTCCCATTCCTTCTTATTTAATGCCCTTTCATATAAGGAAAGTGGGGCACCTGTAATTTCTACTAACATTGTAATTCTGCACCAGGATCAATGTGTGGGTCTCATTTTCAATTATATTAGATCTGCAGGCATAATAAGCTAAAAAAAAAAAAAACCATTACAGAACCTCAAGTTTTGAACCTTGAGTTTATCATTTTCTTTTGATAAGAACTTCAGCACAGTCAGAAACTGCCAACCCACCTTAAAATCCTTGGTCACAATTCTCACCTTACCAGTCCACTCCAGCAACCATTTGAGCTACCAGAGGCTCGCCTGCAATAGGCATTTCATTCCAGGTATTCACAGGAGATACAGTAAGTAACTCTTTTACTATTGCATGCTATGGATTACTATTTGTTGGGAGTTGCAGCCCACTGGGGGTCCCAAGTGTCACTATACATTCTTGTTGGGTGTGCAAAACTGCAAGGACTAACAATTCTTTGACCCTGAGTCATATGTAATTAAGTCACACAGGTAATTAGGTAGGTCAAGGTGACTTTGGTGTACAACTATTCACTCCTCAGGAGAAGGAGACTGGTTTGTTGGCTGGTTGCTGTAAAAGTTTCTAAGTCTTTGGACCAGGATTCCTCAGCAATAGCACAACCACATTGCATGCATAACTGCCATCTTTTTTTTTGGAGACGAAGTCTCACTCTGTTGCCCTGAGTAGAGTGCCATGGCATCATCACAGTTCACAGCAACCTCAAACTCTTGGTCTCAAGAGACTCTCTTGCCTTAGCCTCCCAAGTAGCTGGGACTACAGGCACCCACCACCATGCCCAGCTAATTTTTTTTATTTATTAGAGATGGTGTCTCACTCTTGCTCAGGCTGGTCTTGAACTTCTGAGTTCAAGCATTCCCTCCACCTTGGCCTCCCAGAGAGATAGAATTATAAGCATGTGCACCTGACCCATAGCTGCCATCTTGACCATTGCTGTGGGACTTGAGACAAGGAAACCAGTTCTAATATGCTGTTGAGCCTTCTGCTTGCTGTGTTGTCTTTTCCTGACCCAATGAGTCCTGTTGTCTGTTTTCAGCACCAGTGGACTGTGGCAACTTGAAGTCCTGTTACTCCTTGTCATCTTCCATGAGGTTGGAGCTCTTTGCTGACATAATATCTGATACAGTACTTGAGGTGGAACGTGGGCATGTGAAACTGATCCTCAAAGATGGGAATCTGGGATTGAAATGTGACCTCAGTAAGCATGGATTCAGTGATGACTTCATTGTCAGTGGAAAATGAGATATTGTGTCAGCATTTCAATATAGTGGCCATTAACCACACATGGCTATTACATTAAAATTAAACAAAATTAAAAATTAAAAATTCAATTCTTCATTCACACACATCATATTTCAAGGCTCAATAAAACTATATACAGGTAGGTGATACTTGTGTTGGTCAGCACAGTTAGAACATTTATGTCATCGTAGAACATCCTACTGGACAGTGATTCACTAGATAATTTCAAGCTGGAAGAGATTTAATGCAGGAAATTATTTACAAAGAGGTTGGGCCACATGGGAGTAGTCCAAGAAATAAAGGGCTTAGAAGGGTTACAAAAGAGAGAGGAAGACCAGGAAGGTCCTGTCACCATGTGTGAAGCTGGCCCATAGTAAGTACTGGCCTCATAGGGGTGCTGCTGAATAAGAGTAGCTGCTGGAGGCACCACCAAGAATCTGGACAAAACAAGGGCTACTTCCTTCCACATTCCTCTCTCTCTCTCCCTCTTTTTTTTTTTGTTAAGACAGCATCTCACTTTGTTGCCCTTGGTAAAGTGCCACGACCTCATAGCTCATGGCAACCTCAAACTCTTGGGTTCAAGTGGTCATCTTGCCTCAGCCTCCCAACTAGCTGGGATTACAGGCCCCCACCACAACGTCCGCCTATGTTTTTAAGAAACAGAGTCTCACTCTTGCTCAGCCTGGTCTCGAACTCATGAGCTCAAGAAATCCACCTGCCTTGACCTCCCAGGGTGCTGGGATTATAGGTTCACACACCTTTCAATCTCCTATCAACACCTTCAATCGGGCAAGGGAGTCAAAAAAATATATAATTTTCAAGCTTCTACACTTTCTGTAATATTGAGAAAGGCCAAGATGGTAAGACTGTATCTTAAAACAAATAGACAAATAACTACAGAATAGGGATTTTATCACTAATAATAATAGGACAGGTGCCAAGACCTCCAACCTATAACTTATATACATTCCTTTAGCTCCAGACCTGCCCTTGCCATTTATGATCCTGCTGTATCAAATTTCCTTTCAAATATGGTCTAACACCTTATGATCTCGTGTATTCTGTTCCCTCTCTCTTCATTTGGCTGCCTATTCTCATCCTTCAGATAGCAGGTCAGATGTTACCTCTTTAGAGAGACCCTCACTGACCTTGCCAAGCTGCCTAAAATAGCCTCACCACCCCAACCTCCCAGCCAGCCATTCTTCATCTTGCCACTCTGTTTATTTTATAGTCCTTGTTTCAATTGAAAATTCTCTTCTGTGTTTGTTTTCTATCTTCTTTCACTAGAATGTAAACTCCAGGAAGGCAGGGGCCCTGTCTATGTTGTTCGGTGCTGTGTTCTCAGCATTTAGAATGGTGCCTGGCATATAAGATGCACTTAATAAATATATATTATCTGGAATGAATAGTTTTCATCTGACCTTAGGTCTGAAATCTTTCCTGTCTCCCTAGCTTGGTGAGATATTTCTGTTTTGTGTTTCCAGAGAACCTTCACTTCGCCCACTTTAACAATGAAAACAATTGTAATTACTTGTAACTTATCCCTTGCTAGAATATAAATTAAGAAAAAGCAGGGGCCATGTCTGTTTTATTCCCAGTTGAATGGTACCTACCATAGTACCAGTACAGTGCTGGTACCTAGCAGTGCCTGGGATGTAGCTAGAAGTGATAAGTTACCTGACATGTTTGGTCATTATACTGTTCTACCAAAGAGTTTGGGATATTTGGTGATGGCTATGTAGAAACTAAGCAAAAGAAAACATCAAGGCAATTATTAACTATACAAAAAACTGAAATCTTAACAAGAATGGAAATATAATCACAAAGCCCTATAGGGCTTAACTATGAATAACATTTATGACTATGAATAACTGTCATAACCAGGACCGACAGGATTGTATTAGACTGTATTAATTGTTAAAGTGTTGACATGTTTCTATACTGGTTAGTAAATTTTAGCTACCCCAAGCTCCCTGAGTACCCTGTTGCCACTGTTCCAGGAGCCCTTGCCAATCTATCATGGAACTCCCCAGAACTTCTCAGGATCCAGTAACTAAAGAGATAATAGCTGACAACACCTGTGTAAGAGCCCAGCATCTGTGCCTCTGCCAATCAACAGCCTCCAGTGCCTCCAAGGCATTACCTTTGGCTCACTCAGAAGGCTTACTTCAACCTTGCTTGCTATACCTACCTGGCCCTTGGAGCCTTTCCTGAGAACCATCCAGAGACTATTCTGGTACCTGCCAGTCCATAGCCAGCTGGCCTCACCTCCTTATTGGAAATAGTGAAAGTTAACCAAAATTTCTATCAAAGGAAAATTCTTAAGTACAAAATGACACATTCCCCCAATGGATAATAAATATGCAGATGGATATGCCCATCAGAATTTAGGCAGGCTCACCCAGGAGTCCTGCTGGGCGCAGGGGAGAGGAGATGGTCAAATGTGAGTAAAAGAAGAAAAGGCAGAGCAGACCTTAGCTCAGGCTCCAGGAGGGTGCAGGAAAGAGAGCTACCATTTATTATTTCCCTTTTGATAGCTCACTTAATTCTCACTGCATTTCCATGAGGGCGGAACTAATGTCATCCCAATTTTATAGATGAGAACCTGAGGGAGGCTCAGAGAGGTATGGTGATCTACATAGGGTCATTTAGCTTCAGAATAGAGAAGCTGAGATTCCAACCCAATTCAGTGTGATGGCAGCCTGGTCAGTGTTTTCCCTGTGCAATTTCCCCCTGGTCAATTGTCAGTGATAGTCATGTTGTCTGTGGAAAGTCCCTTTAGGTAACCGTGGTGTCTTTTTTCAGTCTTGAAAGAACAATGCTAAGCCTATGTGGATACCAGGGGCTGGCAAAATAGAAAAACCTATATGATATAATGCTAAGCAATAAAATAATTTTTAAAAATATAGTTGTATCAGTGATAAAAGCAGCCAAAAGAAATTATGCTTATGGACAATATCAGAAAGAGGCAAGGAGAAATGGAAACAGATAATGTGTGAGTGGGTGCTTTCTTTCCTCTTTCTCTTATTTTTGATGTTTCCATTCTGAATACTGTATTATTTGCACAATAAAAGACAATTCACAGTGAAAAAATGGAAAAGCAGAAAATATGAGCCCCTGGGGTGGCCCATGGCCATGCCTTAAGTCCAGCTGCAGCTGTAGGCCTTCCAAAGCCATTCTGATGACAGCACTTGTAAAAAAGAAGCTGGCTTCTTTTGGACAAAGGAGGGAAAGGAGAAAAATGTAGCATGTGACCCATGCCAAGAGGCTTAGGTTCTGTGGCATCATGCGTTAGTATTGGTATTGTTGCCACATCTGACCTGGGCTGGGAAGATATGGCTATGACCTGGCACTTTACAGCCCAGAAATTTTTACATCTAATGATATTGCTGTTTTCTGTTTATTAGTTATTGCCTCTCCTGGCTGGGGCTTGGGTTTGGCCTTTCTGGAGGAACGGCCAGTGTGGGATTGTCTCTGACAGAGGGACAGAAGCCAAGGTGACTGCAGCCAATAAAAAGAAAAAAGAACAGTGAAACAGCAATATCCATGCCTGGGTTTTAGAGCCGGGGCCCAGTGGTTTTTCTTTTTTCATGCTCACACCCCATACCTCACTTTATTTTATACTATCCTTTAGATCACCATTCCTTTCAAGTTCCTATACTTTGCCTGTGCTGTACCCTCAGCCTGGAGGGTCCTTTCTCATGCTCCTGACACAGCCAAGCCCTGCCTTTCCTTTAGTACGACTTCCTTGATGAATCTTTTCCCAATTTCCTTTTGAGGAATGAATCATTTCCTCCTCTGGCTCCCAAAGCACTTGATTTGTATCTTTCCTATGGTAATTGTACTTTTTGCAGTACATTGTAGTTATTTATGTCCCTGTCTATTTCTCCTACTAAATGGTGAGCTTCTCAAGGTGGCCAAAGAACGTGTCTTATGCAACTCTGATTCCCCACACAGTATGGCCAACGTCTGGCATATGGTAGGAGCTCCATCAATTTGTAGAATTTCATTTACAATGGCTAACACAGACTTTGTGAAAGCTGTTGGGAGTATAGACAGATAACCAATTGCTTTTATGTTCATTTCTTTCCTGTGCATTTTGAAAGAGGCAGGAAGAAGAAGAGAGTTAAAGCTGTCTGTGGATCCATATTCCAGAGATTCCAGCCAGTACTCCTTGGGGGGGTAATAATATGAATAATAAATAACGTGTAGAAACTCTTACACTTTCACACCCATTAACTGTTGAATCTCACAAGGACTCTAGAAGGCAGGCTGGGTGGGCAGTATTTGGCTTGTTCTAATACCAAGGCTTAGAAAAATGAAGTGATTTGCTGAAGATTACATCAGCTCAAAGCAGGGCCCAGATCTCAAACCCAGATCTGTTGACTCCAAACCCCATGCTCTTGGGATTGTTAGGGTGACAAGGATACCTGCAACCCTTCCTCTTGTTAAAAGTTTGCAGAGAGAAGGAAGGAAACCCACAGTTAAGCTTGATAAGGTGTACTTGCATCAGGACTCAGTTGTCACAGTCACATATTCCTGTTCATCTAGAGGTTTAGCTTCTCAAGGCAGAGACCATTCCTTCTCCTTTATTTCCTCTCTCTAAAGCTTAGGTCTTTGGCAAGCCCCACACTCTTACTGGGTCTTGATTTTCACTTCTAAAATGAAGAGGCTGAGCTAGAAGTTTAAATTGGGTCACATTCACACTGGCGTCCAGCACAGAGCCTGGCCCACAGTTTCCATCACCCTCCCCTCCCCATGGACAACTCTCAGGTCCAACACTAGAGGCCTCCAGGAGTTCAGCTGACATGATGGAGTGTGTACCTTGCACGTTGCAGCCTCTTCCCAGGCTGGCTACGGAAACTGAGCCTCCTCCAGACAGCAGGGCTGCTCTGCTCAAAAGGATCAAGTCTGGAGCCTCATTAGTCATGTCAGATGACATAGTTAACACTTGGGGCCAGCACATCCAGTTCATCAAAAGCTCCTATGTGCCTGGCTCCATCACTGCAGCTGAGGAACTACTGTATGTAGAGCACGCAGCACATCAGAGGAGCAACGCCAGAGTGCTTCCAAATTGGTTTTGATTAATTGCATAGACATGTCTTTAATTGGTGCCAGGGCAGCGGCCAGAGAACTTATGGGAAAGCAGGATGTTATGCTTTCATTCCCTGAAGTCCTATAAAGCTATGAAAGATGAGGAACAGAATCACTGCTCGTTGAAAATTTATCGACCGTGCAGACCCAGAAAACACAAATAACTATCTGAATTGAAACCTAACCTCATTTTCCCAACTCATTGGAAACCATGCATGCTCCCCTCTGCCCTGCCTGCCTGCTGAGATGTGCGGCTGAGCAAAAGGTGTGATTTGTAAGAAACAAGTGCTTTAGCAAGGAGACAGCCTCCTCAGCTTTCCTGGAGAAGATGCCTGGAGGTATCTGGGAAGGCTCCTCCCTCTCTTCCTCTTTGCCTATCACCATTCTATGTGAACTGATATTAGAGACTGATCCACTTTGGTGAGGCACTTACCCAAGCATTCATTCTTTCTTTTCTATTCCTGGGAGATTTAAGACACATGTATTGAGTGTGTACTAAATACAAAGCACTGTTCTGGTGTCACGGCGAATACAGAATTGGAGTCAAGAGCAGACCCTTCTCTGAGGAAAGTGGTCATCTGGGAGAAAGAGAGGACAGGTCCAAGGTGAATTAATGCATGGTGGGTGGCATCCCACAGAAGATGAAGCATTGAAATTTGGCAACAGGAGGACTTGAGTTCAAATCAAAGCTCTGATTCCTATAGCTGAACCACTTCACGCAGTCTCTTTGATTCTCTGAGTTTGAATTCAGAGGTCTGTAAAGAGGGTGGAAAGAGCCCAGCCAGGGCCTGGCATTGATCAATAAGTTCTTGCCATTCTGAATAAGCATCATCAGTGAGGTTCTGCTAAAGCGCTATGTTAACAGTTCATATATTACAGGAACAAATGATTACTGATCACAGACTCTGTGCCAGGCTCTGTCCTTGGCAGTAGGAATTTAGAAAGGAAGCTTAGTTCTGCCCTTGGATGAGACTAAGTTCCATCAGGGATTAACAATGATTTAATATGATAGGAATGGCAAAGCATCACTGGTGTACTGACAGATAATGGTTACTTCAACCTTGAGATATTAGGATAGATTTGCCTGAAGAGGCAATACTTGAGCTAAATCCTGATACATGAGATGTATTGCTGATAAAGAAGGCGGATTTTTTTTTGTTGTTGTTTGTTTGTTTTTTAAACAGAGTCTCACTTTGTCACCCTAGGTAGAGTGCCGTGGCGGCATAGCTCACAGCAACCTCAAACTCTTGGGCTTAAGTGATTGTCTTGCCTCAGGCTCCCTAGTAGCTGGTACTACAGGCGCCTGCCATAACACCAGGCTATTTTTTTGTTTGTTTGTTTAGCATGCCCGGGCCAGGTTCGAACCCACCAGCCCCATAGCATGTGGCTGGCACCCTAATGCCATAAAGAAGGTATTTTTTGTATTCCATGTGTAGTGCCACATTTCCTTCTTTTTGTTCCTAGAGCAAAGAAAGGTTATTTCCCACTCCTTATCTTGGAATCAGCTGTGCTCTTTGTATAGAAAGTTCTTCTCCCAGATTTTCCCAAGCTAGCTACTTCTTGACATTTATGTCCTGATATTTTCTTACTTTTAAATTTGTTTATATTATGTCCCCTCAACAATGGCAGGTCCATGAGAACTAGACATGCTGATGTCTTTTTCTCTACTCTGTTACATCTAATAGGGGTGGCCAACCTGTGGGCTATGGGCCACATGTATATTATGTGAGGACTTTTTTACTTATCTGTGTTGGAGGGTATCATAAAAATTATGCACAGACTTAATTTTTTGCTCATTAGCTTTCATTCGTGTTTGTGTATATTTAACGTGTGGCTCAAAATAACTCTTCTTCCGATATGGCCCAGAGAAGCCAAAAGGTTGGACACCCCTTTGACTACAACATGGCCTAACATATTGTGGGTGTCCAATGTTTGTGGCATGAATAAATAAATACACAACAGGAGTCACAGGAGGGCATACTGCTATTGTAAGCATGGTGCCTGGCACGGAGTGAAAACTGAATTTTTTTTTATAAAATTAAACAATGAGGAATGCCTTCAGCATAGGCTAAAGGAATTGAGGGAGGAGGTAATGGAAGAGGTGGCTTCTGACCTGCAGATGAAAAAAGAGGACAAAGTGATGGGGCTGCTGGGAAGGTGATCAGGAGGAATAAGTCACATAACTTTGAAACTCCTTTCAATCTTGAGCTTCTAAGAATTTCTCCCAAACAAATCATCTCCTGTCACCCTTCCTGATCTCCTCACTCACACCCCTCCTTTCCACTCCACCCTGTCTGGAGGCTGTAAGGACATGTGACGCACCATTTCCCGCCAGTGTAAATCACAGTCTGACATCTGATGGCCCCAAATCTCAGGGTGGAGAAAGCCAGCCTTTTCACAGGGTGGCAAATAAGGGGGAATTATTTACCCACCAGCACCTTTCTGGCCCTGCTCCCAGATAATTTTATATCCTCTGCTCCTGGATCTGCTCCTTAGTTGGATGCACCTCAGTTCACTTGCTGGAGCACTGATGTGTGACTGTTTAACTGCTGCTGTTTCCTGTCCCAGGAATCATGAGTTTCAGGAGCATGAGAAAGAGACAAGAAAGAGAGCTTTATATGAAGTAAACTTTGACAGTAATAATAAAGGCCAAAGACTAACTCATACTTACATAATGCTTAACAATTTACAGAGCCCCAGAGAACTCCTATTCATTCTTCAGGGCCCTCTATAAATGTTATCTCTCTGCACCAACTTTCAACTCTCCTAGGCAGAATTGATCCTTTCTTCTACCCTTGGTAAAACCTCCATTATAGCCCTTATTGCCTTGTAATAAACTGATTTGTGTATGTGTCTCCAGTTAAACCAGCAGATCCTTGGGGGCAGATCTCTTCTTTCATGATAAGACACATTTCTTTTTTTCTTAAGAAGTAATTTTAATGTTAATTATACATATTTTTCTAATTATAAAAGCAATATTTAGGCTGTGCATGGGGGCTTATACCTATAATCCTAGAACTGAGGGAGGCCAAGGCAGGAGGATCACTTGACGTTTGAAACAACCCAAGACCCTATCTCTACTAAATCATAGAAAGATTAGCTGGGCATGATGGCACATGCCTATAGTCTCAACTACTTAAGAGGCTGAGGCAGGAGGATCTCTTGAGCCCAAGAATTTTGAGGTTGCTAGGAGCAGGGCTGAGGTCCTGGCACTCTAGCTCAGGCAAAAAACTAAAACTCTGCCCCCCCCCAAAAAAAAAACCTCATGATATTTAGAGTTACAATAATAAAAATTGCATATAGAAACGTGTAAAGAAGAAAATGTAAAGGCTATACTTTCATAACTTTGTTAACCAGTGTTAATATTTTGCATCTATCTTAAACTTGCATATAGAAAGTAAAAATGGAACTATATAACATATATGGTTTTATAGTTTGATTTTATCACCTGTTCTACTGTGAACATCTTCAAATGTCATTGACAATTTTTTAAAAACATCATTTTAATGGCTACTTTGTCATTTAAGGAGTATGCCATGAATTACCTAACAATTCCCCCAATGTGGAATACTTCAGTTATTTCCTTTCTTTTACTATTTAGGTCATTTCAAAAGTTTTGTCCGTTTTTATGAGTCTACTTTAAACTGTAATATCTCAGTGAATATTTATTCAATTTAATCGAAATAAGAGCCATTTGAATCAGTGCACTTTTGCCAACGTAACACAAGTTGATTAATTCCATCGGCATAAAAATTGGGTGCTCGGGAGTCGATGAAGTCAATGAAGGCCATTTTTGCTAGGTCCTGATTGGCAAAGGTTCTACTGGTGAGAAAGTTATTGAAGTGCTTGAAAAGATGGTAGTCGGTTGGCGAGAGGTCTGGGGAGTATGGTGGATGGGGCAGAGCTTCGATGCTCAATTCCTTTAATTTTCGGACGGTGATTTGTGAGACGTGCGGCCGGGCGTTGTCGTGGAGCAGGATCGCACCCCTTCTGTTGACCAGTGCTGGCTGCTGCTGACGCAATTTTCGGTACATTTCATCGATTTCCTCACAATAGGACTCTGCTGTGATGCTTTGGCCTGGTTGCAGAAAGTTACAGTGAATCACACCAGCCGCTGACCACCATACAGTAACCATGATCTTTTTTTGGTGGGGTTTCGCCTTTGGGAAGTGCCTAGGTGGCTCATCGGTGTCCAACCACTGTCCTGAATGTTTCCTATTGTCGTAGAGAATTCACTCTTCATCACACGTGACGATCCAATCCAAAAAAGGATCATTTTGGTTGCACAAAAGCAATGAAGAACAAACCTTGAAACGTGACAATTTCTGCCAATCGTTTAAATTGTGGGGCATCCACTTTTCGAGCTTTTTGACCTTTCCAATATGTTTTAAACCATCAAAAACCACATGGGAGCTGACACCCAGTTCTTCCATCATCCCATGCACCGTTTGTGATGGGTCAGTCTCCACCAGGGTCCTCAAATCCTTGTCCTGGATTACTCTAGATCGACCACTTCGGGGCTCATCTTCGAGGCTAAAATTTCCGGAACGAAATTTCGCAAACCAACGTTGAACAGTGTGTTCATTAACACTATCATTGCCAAATGCCTGGTTAGTTTTTCGGGCTGTTTCGGCAGCGCTTTGGTTCAATTTGAATCCGTAGAGAAAAATTGGCCGAAAATCGCTTAATGACATCATATAGTAATAGGCCGAAAAGAATAAAAAAAATTAAAAGTAGAAAAAAATGAACATCAATGTATAGAGTACAAAATTCTCCATTGATCAGTATATACCACGACACAGTAGAATAAATATTGAGATATGGAGCTACAAAAATACATGACATCTAAACAGACAAAACTTTTGAAACAACCTAATATTTTACAAATCATGCTTCAATGAACAGCTGTATACATAAATCTTTGTCTGTGTCTTTATTTTCCTAAGAAAGATCCCTTGAAATGGAATTTCTAGATCAACTGTTTTAAACTTTTTATGTTTTAAACTCTTTAAAGCTTCCTGATCACCACCAAATTGCTGAGAAAGCAATACCAATATGCAATTTCACCAATGCAAGAGGGTGCACATCTCACCTGACCAACATTATAATCCCATTTGATTCCTTACCAAGTCCAGTGTTCTTTTTGCAAGATCTCTCAATGTAATTTTTCTTAAACACAGGAGAAATTACACAACCACACTCAGAATTGTCTTTTTCTAAGACATCAAACTGGGAAGGTATATTTACTTAAACAGTGTTTTGCTGATTTAACCATTTCTATAATTTGTTTGAAAATTGCTACAAAGCAGACAAATTCTTCTGTATCTAAATTGCAATGCATTAGGCTGGGCATGGTGGTTCACACCTATAATCCTAGCACTCTGGGAGCCTGAGGCAGGTGGATTGCCTGAGCTCATAGGTTTGAGACCAGCCTGAGCCAGAGCAAGACCCCGTCTCTAAAAATATCTGGGCTTTGTGGTGGGTGTCTGTAGTCCCAGCTACTTGGGAGGCTGAGGCAAGAGAATCGCTTAAGCCCCAGAGTTTGAGGTTGCTGTGAGCTAAGACACCATAGCACTCTATTGAGGATGATAAAGTGAGACTCTGTCTAAAAAAAAAAAAAAAAAAAAATTGCAATGCACTTCTGTCTTTGGCCATTTTTTATTTTTAACAACAGTCAAAAGTCACTTGGAACTCATGGTAAATGAGATGGGGAGCTACATCTGAGTTTGGGGTCAGAAGTGTATAATTTTATAGTAATGAGATTCAGGTCTTTTTATGCCTTGTGAAGGGGAATCCCACAGGAATTGTGGACAGCAGTGGCATCATCAGAAGAAAGCCTGAGCCTCCCAGTGTGACCACCCCAAAGCAGTTACACTCAGGTGGAAGTATGATTCTAGCACATACAGTCATGGAATCTCTTCTTGAGACTTCATTGTTACTCCTTGATAGCCCCAGGGACCGATATCAATTGTTTCACAACCAATCTTCTTCTCTCTTCTTTCTTCATCAAGCTCACTTGGGCCTGATACAAAGTCCAACACTAAGATGTTAGAGGGGCAATTTATGTGGAGGGTGGGATGTGCCACAGCAATGCAAAGAGCCTTCAGACTTCAATCAGAAAGAAACCAGTCGGACACCCACCCAGCTCTGCTTTTTTATAGCTGTGTATTAGGCCTGATTTGTAAAAAAGGATGCTATTTCCCAGGATTGTTATGAGAAATGGAGGATATATGCAACCACACATAGACACACAAACACACACAGGTACACGAAATATTAATAACTAATGCTTATTGAGTAGCAGCTCTCTGCCAAGTGCATATTGTGCTTTCTATGCTTGTGGCAGATCTTGTTCATTGGCCACCGGAAGCCATTTGTTTCTTGCTATCTCACCATAGCTCCCTTGTAGTTTGTGGGTAATTGTGTGGCACGGTTCTGGCCCATGAGACTTAGGTGGAACTCTGCTGGGAGTAATTGGGGGGGGGGGGGCTTTTTGCTTTCCTGATGAAATGGGACTGCTGAATCTGACCTGTCCTCCCCTACTCCACCCTACCCCACATTCCCTTCCTGCCTTGAACTTGTAAGTAATGGCAGGGCACCACAACCATCTTGTAACCAAGATGTAAAGGCCAAAGGATTACACCTCTATAATTCTTATCATGCCAGAAATCAACGATCTATTCAAGTCACTGTTAGTTATCACTATTTGCAGCTAAAAATATTCCAATATACATGTATTAAAAAGTGTCCACATATAATAAATGCTTTGTAAAGGGAAGCTATTTATACTAACATTCACATAGAACTCCACCATCAAGGGAACTAGTGATATTAATGATTAGTCACCCCTCATATTTATGTAGGACTTGACAATTTTCAAAATATTTTCACATCTTAGCCAGGCATGGTGGCACATCCCTGCCTGGGAGGTTGAGGCAGGAGGATCGCTTGAACCCAGGAGTTTGAAGTTGCTGTGAGCTATGATGATGCCACCATGGCATTCTACCTAGGGTAACAGAGTAAGACTCTGTCTCAAAAATAAAAATTTCATAAAAAAAAAAAATAATAACATAAAATAAAATAAAAATTTCACATCCATTTTATTATTTGATCCTCATAAATCTTCATACAAAGAAGACAATTTTTAAAAAATCAATGTAATTTTTTAATTACAAAGGATATTTAAGAAGTATTTTAGAATGCTTATATGTTACACAGTCTTGTATCCTCCTTTCCTCCCTACCTCCCTCTAACACTTCCTTCTTTCCTTCCATACCAGTCCTGTCCTGTTTTTCTCAGACCTGTCCCTCAGTCTTCTGCTCTGCTCTGAGACACAAGGAGGTTAAGCCATGATTCACTCAGTGATTTATTTGAATTCATTGATTTATTTACTGATTCATGTGAATGCAGTAACTTCCAGCTGAGTCTGGCCAAAGGAAAGTACTAGATTTGGGGAATGGGTGAAGGGGGAGGAAGAGCCAGGGTGTTTCTTCTTCTCCCTGTCTTGGGTGGGGTTCAAGCTTTTTTTTTTTTTTTTTTTGAGACAGAGTCTCACTATGTCACCCTTGGTTGAAGGCCGTGACGTCAAGGCTCATAGCAACCTCAAACTCTTGGGCTTAAGCAATTCTCTTGCCTCAGCCTCCCAAGTAGCTGGATTACAGGCGCCTGCCACAATGCCTAGCTATTTTTTTGTTGTTGCAGTTGTCATTGTTGTTTAGCAGGCCCAAGCTGGTTTGAATCTGCCAGCCTCAGTGTATGTGGCTGGTGCCCTAACCACTGAACTATGGGTGCTGAGCCTTTTCTTTTTCTTTTTTGAGGCAAAGTCTCACTCTGTCACTCTGGGTAGAGTGCTATGGCATCACAGCTCACAGCAACTTCAAACTCTTGGGCTCAAGTGATTCTCTTGCCTGAGCTTCCTGAATAGCTGGGACTACAGGTGCCTGTCACAATGCCTGGTTAATATTTTTTTTTTTTTTTTTTTTTTTTTTTTTTTTTGAGACACCCCTGGGAGAGTGGTATCACAGCTCACAGCAACCTCCAACTTCTGGGCTTAGGCAATTCTCTTGCCTCAGCCTCTTGAGTAGCTGGAACTACAGGTGCCCACCACAATGCCTGGCTATTTTTTGTTGCAGTTTGGCCAGGACTGGGTTCGAACCCACCACCCTCAGTATATGGGGCCAGTGCCCTAACCAATGAGCCACAAGCACCACCCAGTATTTCTCTTTTTAGTAGAGACCAGGTCTCGAACTCCTGAACCCAAGCAATCCACCTATCTTGGCCTTCTAGAGTGCTAGGATTAGAGGTGTGAGCCACCTTGCCCTCCACGCAGGATTCAAGCTTTTGTCAAATCTGTCCCCAGTGAGGTTCCTGTGCCCTGGTGACTTTGCCTCCTCCCTCTGCTTCTTTGGCTGATATGGCAGTGGCTTCCTGTTCTCAAACTCTGGGATATTTCTCAGTCCCCTATCCCGTCACCTGTGATACTAATCCACCTCATTAAAGTCCTCTATTGTAAACACTTGAAATGTCTTCTTTTCTCTCAGTTAAATTTCAATTATCCCCGTGGATCTCCTACATCTTTGGAGACACCTTCAAAGGGCTAGGCTCAGCAAGAGGCAGTCCCAATATATGGAGGAACAGAAGATTGAGAGTATACCAGTCTCTACTGAGACATCCCCTAAACCCAGCAGAACTTACAGGTAAGTCCTGCCACGGCCTGAGCTTCCTCCTTCTACTTGAGGCAGGCCATAACAACCCTTGTTGTGTCCCTTTCACTGCCCAACTCATGGGTGGTTTGGAGATGCTTCTGAATGGTGGAGGAAATGCTTGTTGGCTTCCAAATCTTCCTAGACAAATGCTCCTACCAGGGGCTCTCAGGCTTAGGAGAGCCTAGCTTTCCCCGTTTCTTCTCCTTCTCCCCCAAACAGCCTTACGTAGGAGTCAGGAGGAATCTTCGTCAGAGGCTTTATTTCAGCAAAATGTCAGCAAAAATTGTTCATAAAAGCTAACAACAGAGAGAAGCTAGCGATACTGAGCTACTTTTATAATGCCTGGATGTCTTGCATGCAATTTTATAAACAACCAGACTGAATGAATACAAAGCTTATTTCTCCACTTTTTTTTTTTTTTTTTTTGAGACAGAGTCTAGAGCTGTTGCTCTGGGTAGAGTGCTATGGTGTCTTACCTCACAACAACCTCCAACTCTGAGGCTCAAGCAATTCTCTTGCCTTAGTTTTTCCATTTTTAGTAGAGATGGGGTCTTGATTTTGCTCAGGCTGGTCTTGAACTCTTGAGCTCAAGCTATCCACCTGCCTCAGCCTCCCAGAGTGCTAGGTGGCTAGCATGGGCCACCGTGCCTGGCTTAGAAAACCTTTCTTAACTTCACTTTGAAAACTATTCTTCATGGCTTGGTGCCCATAGCACAGTGGTTACAGTGCCAGCCACATACACCAAGACTGGTGGGTTCGAACCCAGCCCAGGCCAGCTAAACAACTGCAACAAAAAATAGTCAGGTGTTGTGGCGGGCACCTGTAGTTGGGAGGCTGAAGCAAAGAATTACTTGAGCCCAAGAGTTTGAGGTTGCTATGAGCTATAACGCCATACCACGCTACCAAGGGTGACATAGTAAGACTCTCTCTCTCTCAAAAAAACCTTTCTTCACCTTTCTTATCTGTAAAATGTAGATTTGATAGTTACATTTGTGTGTTCACTTGAGTGGGTCATGATGTCCCTGGTAGTTGGTAAAACATTATTTTTGAGTGTATGTCAAGGGTGTTTCTGGGAGAGACTAGCATGCAAATGGGTAGACTGAGTATAGAAGATCATCCTCATCAAGTTGGGTGGCCATCATCCAATTCATTGAGGATCTGAATAGAACAAAAAGAGCAAATTTGTTCTCAGTTCTTGAGCTGGAACATCCATCTTCTCCTGTCCTTGTACATTGGCACTCTTGGGCTCAGACCAGAACTTATACCATTAAATCCCTAGTTCTTGAGCCTTCAGGCTTGCATTGGAATTATACTATTGGCTTTTTGCAGCTTCAGCTTGTTGACAGCAGGTCGTAGGACTTCTCAGACTCCATAATCATGTGACCCATTCCCTTATAATAAATCCACCTCTCCATTTCTACACACACATAGTCTTGTTGGTTCTACTTCTCTGGAGAACCCTAATAATATACCTGTAATATTTTTAATACTGAGAAGTTCCAAGATCTGTAGTTGGCAAGTTGTATTCCCACGAGAGCCAGTGGTGACTTCCCATTCTGAGCTCAAAGGCCTGAGAAGAAGGAAAGCTGATAGTATAAAGTCCTAGTCAAAATCCAGCAGTCTTGAGAACCAAGAAGAGCTGATTTTTATTTTTTTAATATATTTTTTTTTCAGTTGAGTTTATTGAATTTAACTGTTATAAAGTAATAGGCAGATAGGCCTTGTTCTATGTGTTTAGAAACCAATACAACTCATTTTATTATTTATTTATTTATTTATTTTTCCAATAAAAACATTTTATTTGTCCCTGAGAAGATTTCCTTGGAAGCATCTAAGAGTTGATTTTTAGTTCAAGTGTGCAGGCAGAAAAATACTGCTGTCCCAGCTCACCAGCCACAGAGGAGATCTTTCTTACTTGCAGGAGAGTCAGCCTTTTTGTTCCATTATGGATTTCAACTGATTGGATGAGGCCTACCCATATAAGGGACCTCAATCTGATTTACTCAATCTACGAATTTAAATGCTAACTCATCCAAAATCACCAAAACACCCATAATAATGTTTGATCAATTATCTGGACACCCTATTTCCCAGTCAAATTGACAAAATTAACCATCATAAATGACTGATAATTTTCCAAAATTGAAGACATGTACCAAGACAATAAACAATTATGTAACTAATCTCACCCTGATGAAACTGCAAAACTATTAAGTAAAGAGAAAAATATAAATGTCTGCAGTAGCCAGGCATGGTGGCTTATACCTGTAATCCCAGCACTTTGGGAGGTCAAGTGGGAGGATTGCTTGAGGCCAGGAGTTCAAGACCAGCCTGGGCAACATAGTGAGATTCCCTTCTCTAAAAAAAAAAAAAAAAGTTTTTAATTACCTAGGTGTGGTGGTGTGCACCTGTAATACTAGTACTTGAGAGGGTCAGGCAGGATGATCACTTATGTCCAGGAGTTTGAGGCTGCAGTGACCTATGATCTTGCTATTGCACTCCAGCCTGGGTAATAGAACAATATCCTGTCTCCAAAAAAAAGTCTGCAGTGATAAGGAGACAAGGGACAGATTACCAAAAGGGATGTTAACTAAAATGAAAGCAGCTTTTTCATCAGCAATAATGGAAACCACAAGATAGTAGGATGATATTGTACCTTCAAAGAGTGAACAGAAAATAATTCTCAAACCAGAATGTGTATACAGTTGAATTGATAAACTTTAAAGGGAATGACAAACTTATAGACTTTTTTTTTTTTTTTTTTTGAGACAGAGTTTTACTATGTTGCCCTCAGTAGAGTGCTGTTGTGTCACAGCTCATAGCAAACTCAAACTCTAGGGCTTAAGCGATTCTCTTGCCTCAGCCTCCCAAGTAGCTGAGACTACAGGCACCTGCCACAATGTCAAGCTATTTTTTTTTCATAAAATGAAATCTCATTGTTTGTTTTCATAAGAAATAAAGCAAACAAGGAGATAGCCAAGCAACAGCTTTAACCTTTCCAATCCATTTTTTCTGCCACCCACATACTCCCCACCTCTTATTTATTCTGGGTGAGAAAAAAGGTTGGTGGATTACTTGTAAGTATCCTATAGTTGTTTTTTTTTTTAATTTAATTTAATTTAATTTATTTATTAAATCATAGCTGTGTACATTAATGCAATTGTAGGGTACAATATGCTGGTTTTATATACTATTTGAAATGTTTTCATCAAACTGGTTAACATAGCCTTCACAGCATTTTCTTAGTTATTGTGTTAAGACATTTATATTCTACACTTAGTAAATTTCACATGTACCCTTGTAAGATGCACCCTAAATGTGTACCAATTACTCTCCCTCCCCCCAGCTATTTTTTTGTTGCAGTTGTTTAGCTGGCCCTGGCTGGGTTTGAACCCTCCACCCCCTCTGTATGTGGCTGGTGCCGTAACCACTGTGCTATGGGCGCTGAGCCCTTTTAGACATTTTCTGACAATCAAAGACAATTTTACCTCATATGGACTTTTGCTGAAAACATGCTACTAAGATATACTTCAATAAGAAAATTGAATCCTGAAAGAAGTGAGATATGAGTGGTATGTGAGGGGTGGGTGCAATGGCTCTCGCCTATGATCCCAGCACTCTGGGAGGCTGAGGCAAGAGAATCATTGGAGCCTAAGAGTTTAAGGTTGCTATAAGCTATGATGCCACAGCACTCAACTCCAGGGCAACTGAGACTCTGTCTCCAAAAAGAAAAAAAAAAAAAAAAAAAGGAGTGGGATATGAGTGATGCATTGGAAAACAACTTGCATTGACCCAGAGAGAAGACTTAAAATTTTAGGAATTTTGAGAACTGGTTGATAGATATAGTCATTATCATAAATGATACAATATATGCCTATAATTAAATAAATCATTTAAAATATAAAGGCAAGGCTAGGTACAGTGGCTCATGCCTGTAATCCTAGCACTCTGGGAAGCTGGGGTGGGGAGTGGGTGGATTGATTGAGCTCAGGAGATCGAGACCAGCCTGAGCAAAAGTGAGACCCCCTCTCTACTAAAAATAGAAAAACCTAGCCGGGTATCATGGTGGGCGCTGTCGTCCAAGCTATTTGGAAGGCTGAGGCAAGACGATCACCTAAGCTTAAGAGGTAGAGTTGCTGTGAGCTATGATGACACCATGGCACTCTATCCAGAGTGACAGGGTGAGACTCTGCCTCAAAAAAAGGAAGGGAGGGAGGAAGGAAGGAAGGGAGGAAGATAAAGGCAAAAATCCTCATAATGCATTCCTTCTTAATTATTTTACTATATTGTGCTGTATTATCTATGCTTGAGTTTATTTATTTTTTTTTATTATTATTATTATTATTATTATTTTATTATTATTATAGATAAAAATATGCACCATAGATGTGGCCCAACCCATCGCCCTCCCTCCACCCAAACCTCCCCCCCCCCTTCCCCTTCCTTGGTCCTTTCCTCAT
>CAUYPK010079604.1:0-13533 GCA_963574355.1 Loris lydekkerianus | reverse complement strand
TCAATATAGATTGGGCCATAAACTGCAAAAATCTACCATTTAACATATTCAATTTTATAGTTTCAAAGGTATTACCTAAAAAAAGTACCCAATGTACTCAGCCCTACTATGAAGGTAAACTATAGCTTTCACATGAAGGCTATAACCCAACTATACCACAAGACTATGAGGAAAGGACCAAGGAAGGGGAAGGGAGGGGGGAGGTTTGGGTGGAGGGAGGTTGATGGGTTGGGCCACATGTATGGTGCATATTTTTATCTATAATAAAAAAATAAATAAATAATCAAAGTCTTCATTTTGACTAAAAGTTTCACTTTGTCTAAACTAACATATTTGCAAGAGTTGCCCAGTTTTTGGTTTTTGGTTTTTATTAAATCATAGCTATGTACTTTAATGCAATTATGGGGCGCCATACACTGGTTTTATACACCATTTGATATATTTTCATCACACTGGTTAACATAGCCTTCCTGGCATTTTCTTAGTTATTGTGTTAAGACATTTATATTCTACATTTAGTAAGTTTCACATGTATCCTTGTAAGATGCACTGTAAGTGTGATCCCACCAATCACCCTCCCTCCACCCATCCTCCCCCTTCCCCATATTCTTATGTTATAACTGGGTTATAGCTTTCATATGAAAGCCAAGAGTTTCCCAGTTTTGACTATATATGGTATATATCTTGAAAGATATCAAGATTACCTCAAGATTCATGTGGCTTCTTAGAAAGAGTTCAGAAATTGGTGTTTTCTACAAGCTCCATGAACTTAAATAAACTTTTCACAAAGTAAAAAACAGAGTGATTGGATTAAGTTTAGCCTGCTGTGGAAACAGTAATTTTATTTTATTTCATTTTATTTTGAGACAGTTGTACTATGTCACCCTCCATAGAGTGCTGTGGCATCACAGCTCACAACAATCATTGGCATCACAGCTGTGGTATCACAGGTCACAACAAGCTCACAGTGCAATCAGTGGCATCACAGCTGTGGCATCACAGCTCACAACAAGCTCAATCTCTTGGGCTTCAGTGATTCTCTTGCCTTAGCCTCCCACGTAGCTGGGACTACAGGTGCCCACCACAACGCCTGGCCATTTTTTGTTGCAATTGTCATAGCTGGCCCAGGCTAGGTTTGAACCCACCAACTTCGGTGTATGTGGCTGGTGCCATAACCACTGTGCTATGGGTGCCAAGCCAGAAACAGTAATTTTAATCCTTCTTAGTACTTTTTGATGTTCTTTCCTGATAACTGATAACTTTATTCTCTGTTACTTCTGTTAATTTTTCAGAAAAACTCAATCAGGTGGAAAAATTCAATCAGAACATTTCTGAAACAGAACAATGTGGCATGTCCTCAGGTGGAAAAACTCAATCAGAACATTTCTGGAACAGAACAATGTGGCATGTCCTCAGGAAGGACCAATAAAAATACGGGTCACACTCCTAGTTTGAGAGGAAGCTGGGAGAGGGGCCTTGAATTAGAAGGGCAACAGGAAGCCCTTCCAGGAGAGGCTCAGCAGGAGCCCTTTTCACAGGAGATAGATTTAAACAAGCTCCTGGATGGATATGTAAAAAACAAGCCTATGTGTACAGAATGTGGGAAAAGCTTTAACCAGAGTTCCTATCTTATAAGACACCTAAGAACCCATATAGGTGAGAGGCCTTATAAATGCATCAAATGTGGGAAAGGCTTCAAACAGAGTTCCGACCTTATCACTCACCATAGAACACACACAGGAGAGAAGCCGTACCAATGCAATGGGTATGAGAAAAAGTTCGGTGACAGCTCAACACTTATTAAACATCAGAGAACCCACACAGGTGAAAAACCCTATGAGTGCCCAGAGTGTGGAAAGACTTTTGGGAGGAAGCCACACCTCATAATGCACCAAAGAACCCACACAGGAGAGAAGCCTACACATGCCTCAACTGTCATAAAAGCTTTAGTCGAAGTTCAAATTTCATCACTCACCAGAGGACCCACACTGGGGTGAAACCTTACAGGTGTAATGACTATGGGGAGAGTTTTAGTCAGAGCTCAGATCTGATTAAGCACCAATGAACACACACAGGAGAACGGCCCTTTCAATGCCCAGAGTACGGGAAGGGCTTCAGAGATAGTTCTCATTTTGTGGCTCACATGAGTACTCACTCAGGAGAGAAGCCTTTCAGTTGTCCCAACTGCCATAAAAGTTTCAGTCATTTTATCTATAATAAAAAAAAAAGTTTCAGTCAGAGCTCACATCTGGTAACACACCAGAGAACACACACAGGTGAGAAACCTTTTAAGTGTGACATCTGCGGAAAAGGGTTTGCTGACAGTTCTGCTCTCATTAAGCACCAACGTATCCACACTGGAGAAAGACCCTACAAAAGTGAGGAGTGTGGGAAGAGCTTCAATCAGAGCTCCCACTTCATCACCCATCAACGGATCCACTTAGGAGACAGACCCTACCGATGTCCAGAGTGTGGCAAGACCTTCAATCAGCAGTCCCATTTTCTCACACACTGGAGAACACCTACAGGAGAAAAACCTTTTCACTGTAGTAAATGTGACAAGAGCTTCCGTCAGAAAGCTCATCTTTTAAGCCATCAAAACACCCATTTGATTTAGGAAATAGTGTTTACCAGATCCATCTTCCAAATTTCTGTTGTTACCATCTTCAAGTACCCCAAACAGAGATATCCTGGACTTTGGTGGTCCAGATAATGTTCTGAACACAAAAGGCATTCCTTCAGTGTGTGACTGACTTAAGACAGGCAGGTGCCTGGTGACTAAATGGAAAGTAAGAGAAATGTGGCCTAGAGATCCCATGTGCACCAAGTGCAAAGTAGATGCACAGTAAATAAACGATCACATTATTAATAATGATGAATATTTGAAGTCTCATATAAAGTCTATAATGCAGTACCTGGCCTTCAAAAGACATTCAATACCAGCTTGGTTGCTTATATAAGTCTTATTACTCAATAAAGACTCTACTAAAAATAGAAAAACTAGCTATCTGTAATCCCAGCTACTCAGGATGCTGAGGCAAGAGGATCATTGGAGCTCAGTAGTTTGAGGTTGTGAGCTATGGTGACACCCCAGCACTCTACCCAAGGCACAGAGAGACTCTTCTCAAAAAAAATTTTTTTTCACTTAAAAAAATTAAATATATTTTTATCTTAAAAAAAAAATTAAATATATTTTTAAAAGAAAGAAATTAGGTTGGAACTAGATTTGGGATCTGAAACCGTCTCCCAGTCCAGTGCTGCACAAGCATTAGTCACCAGATGTCCCACTGCCATGATAAGGTAGAACTGTCACAGGATGCTGGCAGTCTTGTGACTTAGAGGCTGAAAGTGTTGGAAGCTCTTTGAATGGCAGCATATGAGGTACTTCCGCTGGAGATTTGCCACCCCCAGAGGCATAGAAGATATCATGTGATGAAGAAGTTGGGTGTGGAAGAGGACTGTAAAATTGTGGGAGCAAAGTCGCTGAAAATGTCAAGTAATGTTACAAGGGTCTTTCCTGGCTTTTAGCTGTAGGAAGCAACGCTTGTTTTCAAATTTTCTGGCGCATTGGTCATTTAGTTTTGGTTAATGCAACCTGCTGGTCTTTCAGGGCCATTCATTTTTTTTTTTTTTTTTTGAGACAGAGTCTCACTATGTCACCCTTGATAGAGAACCTTGGCATCACAGCTCACAGAAATCTGAAACTCTTGGGCTTAAGTAATTCTCTTGCTTCAGCCTCCCAAGTAGCTGGGACTACAAGCACCCACCACAATGCTGGCTATTTTTGTTGTAGATGTCATTGTTGTTTGACAGGCCTGGGCTGGGTTCAAACCCGCCAGCCCCGGTGTATGTGGCCAGCACCCTAACCGCTGAGCCTTAGAGCCATTCATTTTATGCCCAAGTATATTCTTATATTTTCTCAAAATATTTATAAATAGAGGGAAGGCATTGTGCTGGAGAGACCAATAATGTAAAGAGCTGAGTCCTGGCCTTAGCTCTTAATTTGGCCAGGCTCTCACTTTCTCTCAGCCCAAGTTATACCTGCCTTACAAAGTTGTTGTGAGGATCTAATGCACACATACACACAACATGTACACACATACATACATGTAAGCGTTTTAAATGTAAATGTAACATCTCTAAGGTTTAATGTTACAGTATAGTTGCTAACATCTTTTTTTCCGAGAACTTTTGGCTAATAGGTCATATTTCTCTAGGTGTCCCATTTTCTCTCATGATGAGGAACTTATGTTTAACTGTTGAAAAACTAAGGTGTAAAAATGCTAAATGACATGACCTATCATGAATCAGTTGACAGAAGAGTCCGATTTGGCTCCAGGTCACTAGACTTCAGTCTGCAGTCCTCCTCTTCAACAGTAGCCAACTCAGTCCACTGCGTGCTACTGAGACACCACTGCAGGATACATTATGGAGTTGGAGGGTCCATATTGCATCCATTCTGCCAGTCTGAATTTGGGAAAGATGGAGGAAGTAGCCTAAGTTGTAGGGAGGCTCTGTGCTGGGATTCTGGACCCAGAGGGAATGAAAGTGGAGGAGTAAGGGCCGGAGCAAGCATTTAGAGAGGGAGTTGGGTGGTTATCAATTTTTAGAGAAAAGAGGTATATTAAAGTTTTGCCCAGGAGTTAGAGGTTGCTGTGAGCTATGATGCTACAGCACTCTACCCAGGGTGAGTAAGGCTGGGTAAGGCTCTGTCTCAAAAAAACAAAGTTGTTTTTTTTTCCAAAACTTCCTACATCAATACAAACTGAATTGTTACATTAGCCTCAGAGCAGTACTTCCTTCTCTTCCATTACATGGAATACCATCTGACTGCCATGCTCAGGTGAGATGGAACTCAGCTGATAACCTTAGTGCCTTCTTTGAAAGTGTAATTAGATAATTGACTAGGAAAAAAAAAAAGTCTGTTTAATCTAGTGCAGTGATTCTCGAAACAGGAACCTAGACTGGTAGGTAGCATTACCTGGGGACTCACTGGAAATGCACATTCTCAGTCCCACCCCAGACCCACTAAGTGAGAAACTCTGTGTATTTTTCGTGCATGTGTTATAATAAGCCCTCTGGGTGATTGTGACACACGCTAAAGTTTGAGAACCACTGCTTTGAAAGATGTCTGTGCTATTAAACATCCTTAATAACGGTGATTTTGTAATGTCAAGTATTCCAGTCAACATTCACATTTCCCTGTCTTTTTAGTTTGTTTGAATCGAAATAAAGGCCTACATTCAATTGGTATGTTTCTTAAAAGCTTTGATCTAAAGTCCTCTCTTCTCCCTACCCCCACCCCATTCTCCCCTCCCTTCCTTCATTCTTCCCTCCCTCCCTTCCTTTCTCTGTCTTTCTGTACCTTTTCTTTTCTTGTAACGTATTTGTTGTAGTGTCTCCTGCAGATCTCTATTTTGTTAACTCCATCCTATCATATTCTTTAATGCTTCTCTGTCCCCTGCTTTCTGAATAGCAGTAATTGGATCTATAAGCCTGATCATATTCAAATATTTTGGCAAAAATACTCCACAGTGGGCTGAGCATGGTGGCTCACACCTGTAATCCCAGCACTCTGGGAGGCTGAGGCAGGAAGATTGCTTGATATCAAGAGTTCAAGACCAGCCTGAGCAAGTGCGAGACCTCATCTCTACTAAAAAAAGAAAAACTAAACAGGTATGGTGGACACCTGTAGTCCCAGCTACTGGGGAAGCTGAGGGAAGAGGATCGCCTGAGCCCAGGAGTTTTAGGTTGCTGTGAGCTGTGATACCACGGTGACAGAGTGACAAAAAAAAAAAAAAAAGCTCCACAGTGATCTTATGTACTTCCTACTTCCATTAGGAAGTACAGTGTTAACCTTGTCTCTCATCTTAAGATGCTATCAGCCATGGATAATCCCTTATTTTATGTAGGGTTACTATGTGGTGATACTATATTTCTATTGTTTCTTCCTTATTAGCTGCAGAGAACTCCCCTCTGTTTCCCCTGAGTAGAGTTTGCATATGAACAGCATAATACATCTTGATCGGAACTTCTTTGAATTTTAAAATGTTATCTACATTTTGGCCTCCATGACCTACATCTCTAAGCCCCTTCCAGTGAAAGACTATTCTCACAGGAAATCTCTAAATACATAAATCTCATAATGACTTTCCTAATGTGCCTTATTGCTCTTCTCCTCTTTCCCCTATAGTTTGCCTAAGTTCCCCATAGAGCAGTGAGCTAAAGAGCTCAATAGATAATCAAGTGTTTCCTTAGTCAAGGAGAGAATCAAACTCACTAGGTAATATTGCCAGTACTGTCCCGGCTAAAGCAAGAGCACCAGCTACATGCCTATTAGTGGGAACGATTTTACATCCCTTGTGTGGTAATATGAGAGTATACCATGTTCATGTATTCTATCTATCCTAAGTTCAAATATGATCAATCTGTAGATAATGGAAATAATTTGTAAAAAATCAAATGAGGTAAGGGAAGAGGCCAGCAGGTGACGTAAGGGGTAATTTTTATCATATTCAGGGGTTTCCTCTCTCCAAGTGTAAGTGTTTTGGCCAGGGATAGAATCAGAATGAGAAAATACAGAGTTGAGAATGAGTTTCCTCAGAAGTGATATTCGGAGAATTAGCACTGGATTAATGCTAAGAGGTCCTGGAAGGGTGTCCCACAAAAGGGAGCTATTAGAGACGTTTGAGGGAAACAAAAGTAAGGAGTCACAACCCTAACCCATTGTGCTCATTGTCCCTGAGCAATCCTAGACGCAGCAGGCAGGATCTGGAAGCAGCACAGAACCAGGGGCTTAGAAGAGCCAGCTTCTAGCTTTGCCACAGTTATTTACTAGCCAGCTGTCCTTGGATAGGTCAGTTAATCACTCTAGACTCCAGTCTGTCTGTGAAATCAGATAAAGACTCCTAGGTCTAAACATGTACAAAGATCTGAGAGACTCCTCATGCTGTCCACTGTTGCGGCAGGCTCTCCCACATGTGCCCCTTTGTGCCCTGAGAGAATACAGGTGGGCAGCCTTTCCCCAGGCCTCTCTGCAGCTCCCTCTCCTCCCTTCTCTTTAGGTGTTTGGAGGAAAGGGGAAACCTCCTAGCTGCCGCAGAGTTGTCACATCAGCTCCACGCTAAAGACCTCCCACTCTCCTCTCTCCTACCCACTTCCTAGTAGTACTTTACAGGCACAAGTTACTTGTTTATACCATGTATTGTATTGTATTGTATTGTATCCTTTTTCACTTTGTTCTTCAGCTGTACATCTACAAGTGTGTCTATTCTGTACAATGCGAGCTCTTGAAAGTAGATGTGTGACTTGCTTGGTGGCCCTCCACCCCGTCCTCTTCACCTGCCCTAGCTATGAATGGGGAGCACTTAGATGCTGCTGATGAGAGTGTAGGTGACCGCCTTTCTGTGTTGTCCTCTGCTTCTACCCCTTGACTGGATGGTTAGCTTCTTGCATATGCTCCACACATTTGCTCTTTCTTATTCCAAAGTTGAGGTCATCTCCAAGCCTTGCTTTGCTTCTCAGATTCCTCTCAAACCTGTCTATCAGACCACTCCATCTCCACTGCCACTCTTTGGTACAAAACAACCAAAATCTCTTACCTGAATTCCTGCAGTAGCCTCCTAACTGATCTCCCTGATTTTATTTTTCTTCTAATTTGTCACAGAAGCTAGAGTGATCTTTTAAAATTCCAAATATAATTACATAATTTCCCTAATTATTATCCACAGTTTCCCATTGTTTTTAGGGTGAAGATGCAAATCCCTGCCCAGGTCTAAGAGGCCCTCGCACTTTGGTCCCCTCCCTCTTCCAGCCTGTTCTGATGTCACCTTCCCTCTTGCTAGCTGTGCCTCAGCACACTGTGCTTTCTGTTTCTTGGTCACATGGGTATATGCTCCTTAGAGCCTTGATGCTAATTATGCCCTCTGCCCAGGCTTGGCACCTGTAGCTCAGAGGCTAAGGTGCCAGCCACATACACCAGGATTGGCAGGTTCGAACCCAGCCTGGGCCTGCCAATCAATGACGACAACAACAACAACAAAAGAAATAGCTGGGCATTGTGGAGGGCACCTATAGTGCCAGCTACTTGGGAGGCTGAGGCAAGAGAATCGCTTAAGTCCAAGAGTCTGAGGCTGCTGTGAGCTGTGACACCAGGGCACACTACCAAAGGTGACATAGTGAAACTTTGTCTCAAAAAAAAAAAAAAAAAAAGTTCCTTACCCAGAGCTTTGCATAGGCTCCTATTTATCAACCAGGTTTCAGCCTAAATTTATCTCCTTACAAAGACTTTCCCTGACTATTGCATCTAAATTAGTCATCCTCCCGCCCACTGTCACTCTCCATCATATTATCCTCTTTGTTTTCATCAAAGTCTTTATACCTGTCTGATAATTTTTTGTTTATTGATTTGTTTTTTGGTAAACTCCATGAAAGAAGGGAGCAATTTTTCTTGTTTCCATTCTTTCCCAGACACTTAGAACAAAGCCTGGTACCTGGCTGGTGCTCAGTAAATCTTACTAGATAAATTAATGAATTTGTGCTCACAAGCAAGGAACTCATTGTGCTGGACAAGTGGCAGAGTGAAAAGAAACTGGACAGGTCAATGAAGGTCACACCAAGAAGGTTCTTCATTGCCAAACTAAGGCGTTCAGATCTTAGTCTCCAGGGAATGGGGTGTCACTGATGTCATTATAGAAGACAGACATAATGTTTGAGGAAGGTTGGTTTAGCAGTTATGCATGGCCATATTATAGAGAGAAAAACAGAAAGCTTTAGGAAAATCCCTGATGTAAAAGGATTAAACACAGTGCCTTTGGTCCAGTAAGTGACCATTATTACCAAGCACCATGGGCAGGTATCAGACAAAAAAGGCAAGATCATTAGATTATCTTACTACCTCAAAATAATTCCTCCTGGACCCTATCATCATTTACCTTACCTTCCCCATTTCTCAAACTTCCACTCACAGGCAGTGATTCTTGGGGCTGTCAAGTCCAGGCCGGCCCAGCATACTTCTAGAACTGGGTTCTCATAGGCCTTTTAATTTCCACATGTAGGCCTCTTTTTCCCATTCAATAATTCCTTACATTTCCCATCCAATTAATTCCTTTAATGCCATTTACCGAAGCTTCCTTTTGAAGTTCCCACTCCCATTGGTGGTTGTGAGGTGGTTCTCCTACATAGTGGCCAGTCCATCTCAAATCCCTTCCCTGGTAGTTGTGAGGTGGTTCTCCTACGTGGTGGTCACTCTGCCTCAAGTCCCTTCCCTGTTGGTTGTGAGGTGGTTCTCCTACCTGGTGGCCAGTCCGTCTGAAATTCCTTCCCTAGGTGGTTGTGAGGTGGTTCTCCTACATGGTGGCTAGTCTGTCTCACGTTCCTTCCCTGTTGGTTGTGAGGTGGTTCTCCTACCTGGTGGCCAGTCTGTCTCAAATTCCTTCCCTGGTGGTTGTGAGGTGGTTCTCCTACCTGGTGGCCAGTCTGTCTCACGTTCCTTCCCTGGTGGTTGTGAGGTGGTTCTCCTACATGATGGCCAGTCCATCTCAAGTCCCTTCCCTGGTGGTTGTGTCCATCTCAAGTTCCTTCCCCGGTGGTTGTGAGGTGGTTCTCCTACATGGTGGCCAGTCTGTCTCACGTTCCTTCCCCGGTGGTTGTGAGGTGGTTCTCCTACATGATGGACAGTCCATCTCAAGTCCCTTCCCCGGTGGTTGTGAGGTGGTTCTCCTACCTGGTGGCCAGTCCATCTCACGTTCCTTCCCTGGTGGTTGTGAGGTGGTTCTCCTACATGGTGGCCAGTCCATCTCAAGTTCCTTCCCCGGTGGTTGTGAGGTGGTTCTCCTATATGGTGGCCAGTCCATCTCAAGTCCCTTCCCTGGCTCTTCTTCTCCTCACCCCACAATGTTCCAACTCTTGGTCCCCTTTCTTTCTTCTTTCCTTCTTGTTCTGCACACTAATCTTATGACTTCAATCATTATCTCTTGGGACATGGGTCTGTTTTGATTTCTCTCCTCAATTTCAGACCTGTAAGTCCCGATGCTTGGTGGAAACTCCCCAGGGATGCTTTGCTGCTTCCCAAACCCAGAATCTCCACATTACAGTCAGCTTCTCCTCCCAAACCTTTCCTAGCAGTTCTCTTTCTGCAAATGACTTCACTTTTTCCTATGCACTCTTGCTGTGAGCCCCCTGGTCAGCTAGAATTTATTTTATCTCTCTTTCCATATTCTGTAGTAGTTGCCTCTACATTTTTTCTTTTTAAAAAAATTGTAAAAACACCCTGTTTGTTTTAAAACTTTCCAAAAAATACAAAGTAAAATAAAAAAATTTGGACATACCTTGTCCTGCTTCATTCCCTCCCCACAGTCTCACTCCCTAGATTTTAGCTCTGGAATAGTCTGACACACCAGGTCTTGTTTCCAGCTCCTCTTTTTCATCTGCATGGCCGTTGTCTGGACTAATGAAATGATTTTCCTTCTGGTCTCCTTTGACTTTTCCTTTTAGTTCAATTCAACAAACATTTAGGAGTTCCTTATACAGTTCCACACTGGATCCTAGGGGTACAAAAACAGATAATATAGTTAAAGGGCTCCACATTTGAGAGCTGTTTTTGGATAATTTTAGATAAGCTGTTTGGATAAGTTACTTAATATCTCTGACCTTTATTTCCTTATCTGTAAAATGAACCTAATCCCATTACCTTCTTCATGGTGAGGATTAGTGAGATGATACATATAAAATTCTTTGCCTGGTACTTTTATCTGCTCCATAGATATCAGGGACAATAATGATGATAATCTTTTCATTGGAGGAGCTTAAAGTATTTGTTTTGTTTGTTTGTTTATTTTTGCTCATAATATGACAAACTAATAGTTTAGTGGACAGACTTGAAGCATAAGAATTCTCTCTAGGCAAAGAAAGACAGGAAAACACTTTCAGAAAAGGGAAACAATCTGTTTCATTAAAATTAAAAGGCTAAGAAAGATTGTTGGGAGACTGAGAGGGTAGAGTTTGGACTTTGTCTTCTAAGATAATAATCGCCAAAGTGTGAGTTAAAGAACATTTGTATCCATCTTAATTGGGGTACTTGCTCAAAATGTGGATTTAGGCCGTACACAGTGTCTCCTTCCTGTAATCCCAGCACTCTCAAGCTCAGGTGTTTTGAGACCAGCCTGAGCAAAAGCAAGACCCCATCTCTACTAAAATTAGAAAAATTAGGGGCAGCACCTATGGCTCAGTGAGTAGGGCACCCCACCACATATACCAGGGGTCCTCAAACTGCAGCCCACAGGGCACTTGAGGTGGTGTGATTGTTTTGTTTTGTTCCCATTTTGTTTTTTTACTTCATAATAAGATATGTACAGTGTGCATAGAAATTTGTTCATAGTTTTTTGTTTTTTTTTAACTATAGCCTGGCCCTCCAACAGTCTGAGGACAGTGAACTGGCCTCCTGTTTAAAAAGTTTGAGGATGCCTGCATATACCAAGGGTGGTGAGTTCAAACCCGGCCCTGGCCAAACTGCAACAAGAATATAGCTGGGTGTTGTGGTGGGTGCCTGTAGTCCCAGCTACTCGGGAGGCTGAGGCAAGAGAATCTCCTAAGCCCAAGAGCTAGAGGTTGCTGGGAGCTGTGACGCCACAGTGCTCTACCTAGGGTGACAGCTTGAGGCTCTGTCTCAAAAAAAGAAAAATTAGTTGGGCATTGGGCAGGCATCCAGCAGGTACCTGTCATCTCAATTATTTGGAAGGCTGAGGAAGGAGGATCGCTTGAGCCCAGGAGTTTGAGGTTGCTGTGAGCTATGATTACTCCATGGCACTCTACCCAGGGTAACAAAGTCAGACTCTGTCTCAAAAAAAAAAAAAAAAAATTAGTGGCCTCAACTTTCAAGCCAGTTGATAATTCACAGAGTGGAATATTATACACCAGAGAAATAGGCAAACTATTATGTATCAAGACAGATAAGCCTCAAAAACTCAATATTGAATGTAAAATGCAATATTAATACATTTGGTAAGAGTCAAAACACAATAAAACTAACAAACAGGAAAAACTAAAACTGATGAAAATCAAAGGATGTAGCAACACAAACCAGTGTAGTGGTTAACTGAAAGAGAGGAGAAAGGTGTTGAGTTTCTTTCTTTCTTTCTTTCTTTCTTTCTTTCTTTTTTTTTTTTTTTTTTTTGAGACAGAGTCTCACTGTATTGCTCTCCGTAGAGTGCTGTAATGTCACAGCTCACAGCAACCTCAAGCTCTTGGACTTAACGATTCTCTTGCCTCAGGCTCCCAAGTAGCTGGGACTACAGGCACCCTCCACAACACCCAGCTATTATATTTTTGTTTTTGTTGTTGTTGTTGCAGTTGTCATTATTGTTTAAGCTGCCCCACGCCAGGGTTGAACTCCTCAGTGCTGGTATTTGGCCGGTGCCCTACCCACTGTGCTATCTATATACTTTTTATTTACAATGTATTTCACGAGAACAAAAAAGGAAGTACCAAGACACTCTTCCAGAGACTGACCTCTTTCACTTAAATCTCTGAGTCATACTGAGTGGGGAGGGGAAGCAATCTGAGTGCTAGGGCCTTGTACAGACACCAGGTCAATCCCCTTCCTTCTCTTCACACATTCTCTTCCTCTCACTCACACACTTTTTAATTTTTCCTTCAGTTAAAACACAAACAAACCAAAACACCCTCCCCGTTGTGCATCAATTAGTGCAAATGAATGTCTAGAAGACTATAGGTCCACTCTTCTATAACATCAATAACGCTCATGTAAATATTTTTTGTTTCCCAGAAAAAAATGTTTACACATTTTAGATTATTTCCATACAGTGTAAACATTTTTACAGTTCTCATTAATTGCTGCCAAATTGTTTCTAAGAGGTTGCACCAATTTGCAATGTTACCAGCAATAAATGACTACTTTTATTTCACAGCACCCTCCTCCTTCAAAAACAGTTTTGCGAATTTAATAGACATGATTCTTATATATTGTTTTTATTTGTAATTCTTTGATTACCAGTGAGGTTGAACATTTTTTCATATGTTAGCTCCTTTCTTGTATTCCTTCTATCATTAGTCAAAAAACGACCATTTGATTTTGAGGAAGTCACTTTTTTATTCTTGGTGGCTTCCTTCGCCCTGCCTGTTTCATTATTTTTTACTTCTTAAGTTGTATATGTTCATTTATAGAAATATCAGTAAACACAATTAAGAAAACAAAGAATAAAATCACCTGTATTTCACCTTCCAGAGATAATTACTACCACTTGTTGTGTCTCCTTATAAGCTTTTTCTCTACGAAAAATATTCACAAATATATCACTTATCCTTTCAGACTGTGTTTCCTAATCTATAGCATGGGAATACTTGAACTTCAGGTTGATTTTTTTTTTTTTGTTTTTTTTTTTCAATTGATCTCATTATATGTGTAACAAAGCCTTCATCCAACACAGCATATGCTAGGCCGTTTAATTAATTCCTTTATTATTTTTTTCTGTCTAATTTCTTTGTCTTTTAAATATGAGTGTTGCTTTCCCCTAG
>CAUYPK010079601.1:0-21499 GCA_963574355.1 Loris lydekkerianus | reverse complement strand
TGGATTAATAAATTGTGGTATATGTACACCATGGAATATTATGCAGCCTTAAAGAAAGATGGAGACTTTACCTCTTTCATGTTTGCATGGATGGAGCTGGAACATATTCTTCTTAGTAAAGTATCTCAAGAATGGAAGAAAAAGTATTCAATGTACTCATCCCTACTATGAAACTAATTTATAGCTTTCTTATGAAAGCTATAACCCAATTATAACCTAAGAAAATGGGGAAAGGAGGGGAAGGGAGGGGGGAGAATGGGTGTAGAAAGGGTAATTGGTGGGACCACAACTATGGTGCATCTTACAAGGGTACATGTGAAACTTACTAAATGTAGAATATAAATGTCTTTACACAATAACTAAGAAAATGCCAGGAAGGCTATGTTAACCAGTGTGATGAAAATATGTCAAATGGTATATAAAACCAGTGTATGGCGCCCCATGATTGCATTAATATACACAACTATGCTTTAATTAAAAAAAAAAACTAGAAATTATTTAACATTATGTACCTATAAATATAACGTAAGAATTAAACTTGTTTATAGATGTCACACTCTTACACATAAAACAGTACCTGACATACACAATTCATTCCCTACCTTGTCCCGAGGACCGATAAAGATTGAGTCTAAGCTTACAATGTTTAATTCACACTGCCTATTAGACTATCCAGTACTGAATGGCCTGTTAAATATTACTGCACAACCCATTAGCAATCTCTACTGCTTGTGCTTCAACAGGTCATCTGGAGCAAGACTCACTTTTGTATCTCTGTGGATGCCAGCCTTTTCTGTATCACCAACAGCATCTCCAACCTGATGCACAGCCATGGCCCTCTCATCAGTCTTCCTGCCTCTCCTACTGTTCCCTCAAATAAGTTCTTCCCACATAAGTCCAGAGAATTCTTAAAATATATTTGCAAGTCAAGCATATCTCATAATTATGATTCTTATTGGTTTATTTCTGCAAAGTCATCTGGAATAATCCCCATACCCAATTTCCACTTAACTCCAGCCACGCAGATTTCTTTTTATTTTTTCTCACCTACCTGTTTCCTTGGGCAAGCCTCTTCTTCAGAGATCAGATTAAAACCCCCTACATGTGTCATCCTTCAAGCAATTGCTAGACTCAGAGCTTCAGTCACAACCTGCAAACTTTGATCATTGTTTTATCTGCTTCATCATAGGAATGAAAGTAGTATAGCTACCTTGTTCCCCTTCATACTGGTAGTGTCTAGCACTGAGCTGGCACATAGCAAGTACACAGTTAGTAAATACTTGGATGGATGAATGAATGAAAAGGAATTATTATGTGCATAGGAATCTAGTCAGGAAAATAAATTTACTAGAAATAATTTGAGAAAGGGAATAATGAAATAATGAAATAATTTACATTTAAATTGATTCTTCACATGATAATATATAAACTGAGAAAAGCATTTTATAAAATCTGAATTTAAAAGATTAGATATAAAAATTGGTTTCTTGCATTTAACCAAACATTGAACCCTAATGTCTTCTTCTGTTTCACATATGAATTTGACCTTTTTGCTCTGGTTGAGGTTCGTTATTTCAAAGCCAAGACCTATGATCCTTAAGCCCAGTTCATCCTCAGTCTTGCAGCCTCTTGTTGGCATCCTTTTCCCAGCATAGACCCTGTTTTTCTTTACTTTGGTCAACAGAAGTGCTCTGGCTCTCCATTTGTGTCCTAGCTGTATGTAGAAATGACCTGCAGGTCTGTTACAATATAGATTCTCAGGGCTACACAGACATGATAAATTTCTTGATCATTCCCTGATCAGTAATTTGCAAAAATACTGTAAGCTATTCTGACACTTAGCCAGGTTAGAAAGTACCCAGCTGAACCAGGAAGAGTAATTTAAATATAACTAATACTAATAATACTAATAATACCAATAATGTTTATAGCACATTTGGCATGTACTAATAATACCAATAATGTTTATAGCACATTTGGCATGTACCAGGAAAGGCTCCAAGTACTGTGCATATATTTATTTCTCACTAAAGTATTAATATTATGGGGTATATGCTATTATTCCTATTTACAGATGAGGCTCAGAGAAGTTAAGTAAATGGCTCCAAATCACAAACTTCAACAGTGGTCTAAGCATAGGACAAACCCAACTGCCTGATGATGGAGTTGAGCAATGTGTCATCATCACACAAACCCAACTGTCTGATAATGGATTTGAGCAATGTGTAATCATCACACAAACCCAACTATCTGATGATGGAGTTGAGCAGTGTGTAATCATCACACAAACCCAACTGTCTGATGATGGAGTTGAGTAATGTATAATCATCACACAAAACCACCTACCTGAGGATGGAGTTGAGCAATGTGCAATCATCACACAAACCCAATTGTCTAATGATGGAGTTGGACAATATGTAATCATCACACAAAGCCAACTGTCTAATGATGGAATTGAACAATGTGTAATAATCACAAAAAACCAACTGTTGAGCAATATGTAATCATCACACAAACCCACTTACCTGATGATGAAGTTGAGCAGTGGGTAATCATCACACAAATCCACCTACCTGATGATGGAGTTGAGCAGTGTGTAATCATCACACAAACTCAACTACCTGGTGATGGAGTTGAGCACGGTGTAATCATCACACAAACTCAACTACCTGCTGATGGAGTTGAGCAGTGTGTATTCATCACACAAACCCAATTGTCTAATGAGGGAGTTTAGCAATGTGTAATCATCACAGAAAGCCAACTGTCTGATGATGGAATTGAGCAATGTGTAATAATCACAAAAAAACAACTGTTGAGCAGTGTGTAATCATCACACAAACCCAACTGTCTGATGATGGAGTTGAGCAGTGTGTAATCATCACACAAATCCACCTACCAGATGATGGAGTTGAGCAGTGTGTAATCATCACACAAATCTACCTACCTGATGATGGAGATGAGCAGTGTGTAATCATCACACAAACTCAACTACCCTGTGATGGAGTTGAGCAGTGTGTAATCATCACACAAATCCAACTGTCTGATGATGGAGTTGAGCAATGTGTAGTCATCACAAAAACCCAACTTTCTGATGATGGAGTTGAGCAATGTGTAATCATCACACAAAGCCAACTGTCTGATGATGGAATTGAGCAATGTGTAATCATCACACAAACCCACCTCCCTGATGATGGAGTTGAGAAGTGTGTAATCATCACACAAATCCAACTACCTGATGATGGAGTTGAGCAATGTGTGATCATCACACAAACCCACCTACTTGATGATGGAGTTGAGAAGTGTGTAATCACCACACAAATCCAACTACCTGATGATGAAGTTGAGCAATGTATGATCATCACATAAAACCCACTTACCTGATGATGGAGTTGAGCAGTGTATAATCATCACACAAACCCAACTGTCTGATGATGGAGTTGAGCAATGTGTAATTGTCACACAAACCCACCTACCTGATGATGGAGTTGAGCAATGTGTAATCATCACACAAACCCAACTTTCTGATGATGGAGTTGAGCAATTTGTCATTGTCACGCAAACCCATCTGTCTGATGATAGAGTTGAGCAATGTGTAATCACCACTCTGTGCTGTTATCCCACTATACCAGTCTAACAAAGCTCTACTTTGTACCTGTTTCTTACTTCCTAATCTCTTCAGTGCCTGGTTCAAATAGACCACGGTGGGAGACCTTTTCATGTTGGGAGGTTGCATTAATGTAGCTGCCTTCAAATAAGGCTGCATTCAAGAAACTTCAGTTGGATATACATAATAATGAACCTTATTTTGTAAACATGTACCTACTATATAATATTTTTAAAATGAAAATTATCTGTTAATTTTAAAGTTCACTTATCTGTTAATGAATTTGTTGCATCTGCTGTTTGTTGTAAAGTATTTGAATGTTTGGGTCCAGCATGGAATTCCACAGTTTCAGTCGATCCTCTCAATGGGTATCAGTCACTTATGACGTTAAGGATATCTTGACCTGGCTTAGGTAGGAGAATATAGATTCACAGTAATAAATCATTGAAAAGCAGGAAAATATTTTAAGAACATTTTCTGAACATGAGTATTCTGCTGCCTTTTTCCATATTTCAGTTGTATCTTTCTTGGCATCAAACAATGACTTAGCATGTCATCTACTGAGAGCTCAATAAATTTCATCTTTAGTTCTTTAGGTGTATTGATGTTATCAACTAGATGAGGCTGAAATGCTTATTTGAGTCTTGTGTTATAATTTTCAAAGTCAGTGAACTTTTCGTTGTATTCTCCATTAATAGGTCTATAGCAGCTGTGTATTCTGCAAATGAATTTATCAACCCGCTCCTTAGTGATCTTTGGTAACTGGGGCAAATGTTCATCCAAAATTTCCTTTTGAAGAAGTGTTTTGAGAAAAAGACAGCTTTAAAAAAAAAAAAAAAAATAAGCATGTATGTTTTGTCGCAGACTTAATTTTACCTTGCAAAGAAACATACACTTCAAAGTTCTTTTGATTTAACATGACATCAAACAGAAATGCTGCATTCCTATAGAAATCGTCTTTCAATAATACACACTGCTGATTCTGTTCTTCGTAAAATTTAACTGTACGTTCTCACAGAAATAAAATTTTGTCTAACATCTGTGATAGCAAATGCACTTTACAATGATATGGCAAATCCACACTGAATACCTCATCTTTCAACTTCAGCTTGTTCTGAAACTGACAATGCTGTTTTGCATTTGGAGTAATATATAGTTAACAATACTTTTAATTTCTAGTAAATTTTTCACTTAAAATAGTAGCTTTAGCACAGAGTTTTTGCTGATGCAAATACAAGGAAAAGAAATGAGAACATCTGGTTCTGGTAAGAATATTTACTGCTGCAATAACCCCTTCATGTTTTCCTGTCATGGAAGGTGCACTGTCTGTACATACATTCATGATACTTACCAAATGCAGTCCAATTTCATGACATTTATCTTGAAAATTATTGAAGATTTCTATTCCCCATGTTCAGTTTGCAAAAGTGCACAAAGCAAGTATTATGACCTGAATGAACTATAAAACCTGTGCCAATCAGTAGTATCAGTTCATTAATCCAAAGGACAATTTCTACATCAGTGAATGGCTTCCCTTTCTTCCAGAGCATATAAGCTACTTTATAATTTGTTTCAGTTACATCATTTCCAGATCTTATTGCTGCTTGGTAGAATTGTCTTTCCTTTTGCTTTTCATCCTTTATTTTATACAATATAACTGTTTGTGCCTCTCCCACCAATTTAAAACATTTGTGGTCCTTATGAGTGTTCTAATGTTGATGAGCACTGAATTTCTTTAACACTGATAATGCAGTATCAGAAAGCAGGCAAACCATGTTATCTTTAGCAGAAACAAGCTAACATTTCAATTTCTCAAAGCTCATTTAAAAAAATCCGCTTTCTTCCTTCAGCATTCTCTTGGTCTTCTTTGACACAGTGGCCTCTTAAGCAGACAGAATTAAAAAAATATTTTTGAGATGTGCAACTATTCACAAATTCTACTTCAAACAGAAGCACAGTGAAGTGTTGTCCAAAGCTAATAACAAAGCTAATAACAGACTGACATGCACAACCTCCATTAACTCTCTCCAACCAGCCTCATGCAATAGTGGCTATAGTGAAGAGAAAGGAGTTAGAACTAAATCATGAACATAACAGTTATCAATTTAGCCCTTATGGTTCACTACTGTTCTAACTGTGCTGGTCAATCTGGGAGAATTATTTTATTTAAAATTGTTTTATTATTTGGTATTTTAAATACATTCATTTTAAAAGTAAAATAAAAATATAGAAAAGTATTAATGAAAATAAAAGGATTTAACCAAAAGACCATACCCAGAAGTCCTGCATTTATAATGTATCAGTCATCACCTATATTAAAGATTTCTAAACCTGGTCTCTAAAAAAAATTAAAATCAAAGTCCCTGAGAATGTGACTAGGCAACTATAGTTTTAGAATGCACTGGTAGATATTCTGATGATCATCCAGATTGAGAATCACATCACCTGTGTTTCTTAGAAATGGTTTATCTTAGAAATGTTATCTTAGAAATGGTTTAAGCCTTGATGGCACTTCACAATGAAAGAGCACACTGAAATTTATTTCTCTCTACTGTTGTCTCATCGTATATTAGCTGCCAAGTTAAGAGCTACAACCTGGAGATTCATAATGTCATTCTGCCTTGTTTTCTTCTTTTGGGGTCTGGCCTTTGCTTTATCCAAATATCATTTGTCTGTAAATATGAAAATGAGTTGCTGGCTACTCAGTGTTGCAAAATACGCAGAACCCTGTAAAGGATTTCCAGGCTGGCTGGCAGGGGAGCATATTGTACTAAGTTAATCTCTTGAAAATGTTTTACTATTGACAGCACTACTGGCCATAATTAGGCAAGTAAGACAGTCGCTCATGAAGCTGTAACAATTGGGTATTATGTTTTCATCTCAAATAATTTAAAATATTAAATGTTCCTAGAGTAGGATTTTTAAAAGATCTCTGCATTTAAAGGCTGTTTGGGATATAGAATTGCGTAATCCCAGCATGTGCCAAAATGTTTTTGCATCCTGAGGTAGTAAAATTGTGAACCCCTGTGGCTACAAGGGAATTTGAGACATTATCCTGTCCCAAAGTCCCTAGAATGGTTTTGGTGAGGGATTCGTTTACCCCGTCCCAGACATTTAGGCATAATTACCTGCCTACTGTGGTATTTAATAACCTCTGCATCAGGAAATGCTTTTCCATACCTAAAATCTACTGGTTTTTTGTTTTGTTTTGTTTTCCAGGAATTCTCATGGGGGTAAGAAGGCTGTTTTGAAGTTGAGGACTCAAGTCACATAGTCTCAGATATATTCTCCAGTTTGGAATGTAGTAGATAAAAATTACAGTCTTTAGCAGAACAGCCAGAGCCATCACACATAGATAATACAGTTTATGCTTTGCACAAAAGCTGTGGGCAGAATGGTTGGTGGCAGTGAGGTTGGATTCACGTGCCTTTGTGTCTCCAAGCTCAGTGCCTATTAGCATGGTTAAGTCTACCCTCAAGAGGCATGTCTTCTTAATCCTCTAAGGAGAAGCCCTACAGGAGAATAGTTTGTTTTGTTTTGTTTCTGCTTGCTCAAAGGTGCTCTAACATCTCTCTTGAAGATAGTGGCTAGAATGGTGAGCATCAATCCTAACACAGTCTGCCACACACACCCTTTGGATAACTTCTTTGCATGTTCCACGAAAGAAATTCTGATTCAGCAGGTCTGGAGTCTGAGAATCTCCTTTTAAAACAAATACTCCAGGTTACTTGATACTAGTGGTCCAAAATCCTACTTGCAGAAAACTGTGTGTAGTTCAGCTTCCTTAGACTGACACCTGGTTATCTCAATTTGCTACTACAAACATGTGAGGATGCTAGCTGTTTGAACCTTATTTTTCTTGCTGTCAGAAGCTAGTGGAAGTTATTAAGGCATCCATTAAGTTGACCAGCATCCAGCAACGTTCATATAATTCTTACCACTACAGATGTGCATTGTATACTATGCATATTTTTAGTTCCCATATTAGGTATTTTCTGTGTGTTTTTTTTCTTTTATTCAAAGTACCTATTCTTGATAAAGCATGGTATATGGGAAACATGATGATCCAGTCACAATTTAGTAAGGTCTTTAAAATATGCACACAAATGACTCCAAAGTAAGATGTAAAATAATACATTTCATAAAAATTGTAATGCTTTAAGGTAGAGGAAAGAAGATAATACCATTGATGTTATTATGAGACAGGATTTTATACTATCTACAGAAGCAAAGGCAGAATTCAGAAACACTAATAATTGTTTGTTTCAATTTTGAAACACTAAAAATTCTTTGGTTCACATATTTTATCATTGCTTTATTGTGGGTTATTCTAATAGTGCTGGCAGTTTACACCCCTTGATCATTGCACTTCATGTGTGCTCCATAGAATTACCAATTTGAGTATTTTCATTTGAAAATTTTGTCAGATATAAATATGTAACTTAGATCAAATGAAAATTCTTTATAGAATATGTACACTCAGGAGCCTCTAACTTTCAATTTAGATGTTTGCTCTAATATTGATTTTGTATTGCAACTCTAGAAATAAATTCTGATTTAGAGCTGACAGCATAATGCTTTAAATATATTAGATTGTTTTAGCTCTGGTAGTTTATTTTTTAGTTGTTTTGGTATGTAACAATATTACTTAGGGTATAATCCCTTTAGCCAATGTACCAGTGTTTAAATGGGGAATGAAAAACAGTCTGACGATTGACATCAAGCACCAAAGTAAGAAATGTTATTATCAGATTATGATCTAGTTTGTAACCAGCTAAAAGGATACCTGTGTCTCTTACCTAAACGATTGCTCCTACATTTCACAGGAGATAAAATGAGTAAATTAATAATCCTTTTGAAATTATATACAGCAAATTGGGGTATTTTCTTACCTGTTCACAAAGTTAAACAAATACAAGATGGAATGAGTAATGGCAGGAAAGGTGAGTTTGGAAGTTCTCAGGGGTAATTTTTTCAGTCTGTCTGAGGCTAATCTGAGTTTCTCAATCATAAAATGGAAATAAGAATAGGAGTTTCCTGATATATTTTTATAAGGATAAATGAGATCATATGTTGCTTAGTCCAGTGTCTGACTGGTATACAGTATGCGTTTTAATTTAATCCGACAGATATTTGTTGAGCATACACTGTGTGGCAAAGCATTGACATAAACAACGTTCTTGACCTCATGAGCCTGTTACCAGTGCAGGGGACATGAAGCTGAAGGCAACTCTAAATTCAGAAGAGAGTCTGAAAGAGTAACCATTATTGTTTTATTTATTTCAATGGGCCACTTGACACCTTTCAAACATGCATCTTTTTTTTTAGTCACTTCAGACTTAGTGAACCCATGTTTTTTAAATAAATAGGGTCTTTCTGCATTGCACAGGCTGGAGTGCACTGGTATTTCACAGGCATGATTCTGGATCACCTTCACCTCAAGCCAGGTGAAAAGAGAACTACAGAATGAGACTAGACATGTTTTCCTTGACCATTTTCTTTTAGAACTTCTTGGAAATATGAGTGATGCTATAGGTTTTCTTTCCTGGAAAAAATGCTCACATTTCTTCTATACATAGAAAAGTCATGTCTAGGCATAGTGTTGCAGGCATAATGTTGCAAAATCTTTATACTTTCTGGACCCATTGTTGGTGATTCTTTTTTAACTGTAAAAGATCTTTTGAAAAAAGGTATATTCCTGCTTCACTTAATAACAGGGACATATACTGAGAAAATGTTCTATTAGGGGATTTTGTCATTGTGAAAATGCCACAGAGTGTATTTCCACACACCTTGGTAGTATAGCCTAGTACATATCCAGGGTATGGAGTCTTGCTCTTAGGCTACAAATCTGTACATGATGTTACTGTCTCAAATACTGCAGGCAGCTGTAACACAAGGGTATTTGTATTTCTAAAGAAATCTAAACATAGAAAAGATTCAGTAACAATACAATATTATAGTATTGTAATATTGCCGGTACTTGAATGAGGTCACTTAGAAAGCTGAAAGAAAAAAAAATCCTGATAATCGTTTTAAAGAAGAGAGTCAGCCTGACATTGCAGTGTAAATAGAGAACAATTTAGGCAAGAGACCTAAGGAGAAATCTGGAAATCTCTTTCAAGATGTGATAATTTACCCGTGTGTGAATATCACTGGATGTAAAAAGCTTCACCGAATAGAAGACTTAACACAGTTTGCCCAAGGTTAGAAACTATGAAATCATATGCAGTTCCTAACAGAAATATACAGAAATTATTAATATAAATACAATTATTATTGGAAAATACTTTAGGTATTTTGATGTTTAGCTTTTGATTACCAGACAATGTGATGCATTTACTTTGCTTTAGCATGTCAGAATTTTTAGTAATAGCATTGCTATTCTTGTAGGGATGTGAAGACTAGCCAGCAGTTATGTTGTTTTGAAAATTACGCTGTGTCTTTAAAAGGATTGGCACACGTTGTGAATTGTGAAGCTCTGCTTTGTTTACAAAAACAAATGGACACATTTCCCATTTAAATAGTGGTTTTCACTGTCTGCCCTTTGAATAAATGCTGGGAAAGTGTCTGATGTGCGTCTATTTATCTTACAGCTTGACAAATGGAATTAATGCCAAAGTGTTAAGCCATTACTGTGTAGGGGAAGAGAGGTCTTGCAATACATTTGCTATTTCGCTTTCTCTGTGTGTTCAGTGCATCAAGGCCTGGGTGTAATGATATCTTCAGAAATTGTATGGTTGCTCAAATGGTAGTCGTGATGAAAGAGGGTTGGCCAAAGCATTCAAAGAGTAGCTTTATTTGGTAACAAACTGACACTGTTGGAGTGGCATGAAGTCAGGATGGGTATGAGGAAAGATCCAAAGGGAAAATCCAATTCCTACCCATACCTCCCGGAAGCAGATGCTACGGCCCTGGAGTTTCTCCCTGAGACTAAGAACCAGTCACCAGTACCAACAACTACTTTCTCAAAGAAGTTTCTCTTCATGAGTGTGAATGCATAGGAACCTTGTGGTTCACCTCACCCAAGGTGACATCTGAAGCTGTAACTCAATTCCATCCTCAATAAGCATTAGAATCACCAGGGACAGGAGGAGGGACACTTTGCCCTCGGTTATTAGATTTCAAACTGCATGCTCTGGGACAAGAAAAGACAAAAATACATTTCTTCAGCCCCTCCTTTGTTCACTCCATGTTCCCTGTCCTCCCCCTCCCCCCATCTTAGCTCATCTCCTCTCTCCTCTCCTTCCCATTTCAAAATAGACCAAGGCCTCTCTAGCCCTGAGGGACAGGAAAGCCTCAGGGCATAGTGAAATCAAAGCATTATAGTTAATTCTTAGCTTTTTGCCCAGAGTCCAAGTCCTTTAAATTTAAAGCAGGTTAGAAGATAATTTTGACAATTAGTGATAACTTGTCTTGTTGAATTGAGAACCTAGCTCTTATATTTGAAGGTACAATTTCCCAGCATCTGCGGTCTGCTTCTGGTATTAGCTGGGATTTGTTGTAGTTGTTGTCTGTTTGTTTTTGTTTTCTTTTTCTTTGGTATCAAAATATTCTATTTCTGCAGAACAGAGACTGTTCTACTCAACTCTCAAACTTCATAACGCCTAGATCAATGCTTTGGTCAAAGTAGATGCATATTAAATGGTTCAGTTGAATTATGTCAGCAGGATCTTCTGCCATCCTTTAAAGAAATGTTACTCACCAGTGCATCTCATACACAGCCTAGCCAATATAAGACTACAGATGAAAGGTTTCCTGTATGCTTTGTATTTAAAATTACTGTTTTTCTATGGTAAGCAGAATAGAGTTATTCCAAAACTTGTTTTTAAATTGAACACTAGAATGATTAAAGTTTGGTACTATTTACCTATCAAGTTATTTTCTACTGAATATTCTTTAAAAATATTCAAATGTTTCTGAAGCCACTGTGCCAGATAATCTAAATCTATAGGACACAAAGTAACAATTTTATTTGATGCTGACATATTCTCTTTAGGTTTTCCTCTAAAGAAAGTCTATGAGAAATCCACTGAGCATAAAAAAAAAATCTCTATTTCTAGTACCCACTGATCCTTTTTCTGAGCTTCCCATGGCTGGGAATTTAGCATTAACAAAGGAATTTGTGATGTCTTATGTGCTCAGCACTCTAATCTAATATTCGCCTGTGATATCATTCATAATTACTATATATTTAAATCTCAGTTTGGAATTCAGGTGTCAAAGGAGAAAGTCCTGGGAAAGTCTTCATTATCAGTTATGAGCTGCTGTAAAACTTACAGTGTTAAAACATCCCTTGAAATAGACATTAGAGACCTGAAAAAGGGATAATATAAAATTGATCAAAACCTATATTTCAAAAGCAGCTTTCTCTGCCATCCAGAAAAAAAAAAAAAAAAAGCTTTAGAAGTGGTTTAGGGTTATTTTATACATGAGCACTTAAAAGCAGGCAGACAGCTCTGTCCTTTATTGGAAAATGTACATAGATAGATAAAGAGACACACACACTATAGGGATAGATGGACATACAGATCAGGAATACACTCAGAAATAAACCCACTCACCATGAGCCTCCTCTCTCTGGGGGAAAACAATTATAGTGGCTCATTGACTGCAAAGGTTAATCAAGATTCTGGGGGGACATCTCCTGTGCAACAGCTGACAAGCATTTCATTAGGGAAGGAGACTGAAGTTTCAATGAGATTCTGGAGAACAAACCCAGCAGGAGCCAGGTTGCAGGGAGAAGGAGAGATCAGAGCCAGCTGAGGTGGGTAAACTTGAATATCATATCGACAGAGGTCTGTAGCTATTCCTGAAATAGTACCAGTCTCACTCCCCCCAGAAACTCTTCTGCCCAGAACCACATAGCACTTAGCAGCAGCATTACATATTATTATAATTGTGGATTCCCGCACTTGAGAACTTAATAGATCATTAGTTTTCCCATCACAGAGTCCACACTTTAAAATTCCATTCTGCCCCTCTGCATATGTTATATGTCCACACCCAAATGGTGAATAATGTATTCCAGTTGTTCTGGATTCAGGTATCAAACATGTACTCCGGTAATACGGTATTTTACCATTCCCGGTTTCCATCCATTCCACTTGTTTGGGAAGAGAAAATAAAAAAACTTAAAATATTTATCTTTGAGGGTTTTTTGTTGTTTGATTTTTATTCATTTGGTTGCTTGTTTTGACTTACCAGACGCAATCTCTGTGTTCAAAGAGATGAGTTTTCTCACAAATATTATTGGAAAGTAGAGACCCAACTTAACTTGTTTCAAACAAAAAACTGAACACGTTGTGATTATTTGGACGCCATAAAGGTATAAAAGCCTTGTCTGAATTGCAGCAGAATGAAGTCACTACTCAGTAACTAGTTCTCATAGCAAGAATGGTTTATAATAATTAAGACCAGATAGTCAACTAGAGAGAGAAATAGAGGCACAAAAAAGAATTTGTAGAGCATGTATATGGAGAGAGATCCGATCCAGAATTATTTTTAAAAATTTATTTTTGGACCAGCAGTGAGTCCTTGTACTTCTCTCTGAAACCAAGAACAATAGAGTCTGAAGATTTTTAAGTTGCTGCTGGTGTCTTGGGTAGACCTATGGTGCTCTCTTCCTTAGGTAGGAGAGTGCTAACAATATTTCCCAGTTCTTTTTCTTTCCATTGCTTTATTTTCCTGGATTTTTACAAGGTAAATGCCTAACACATCACATAGTCACACAGCAAACATTATATCTTCTGCAAAGCCAGTCTTTAAAGTAAATATTATAAAACACCTCCCAAATGCACGTCAGCAGCTAATCAACACGCTTTTTTTTTTTTTTTTTTTTTTTTTCTTGATGGCTTTGCTTTCTTTTACACTTTGTTGGGAAGGGAAGTTTTCTATTTGAAAGAATAAATGAACATGTGGATGGCAATTGATGGTCTCTATTGTATCCCTGCTGGATATGCATCCCTCTCCTTTTCCAATAGGGCAACAAAGGCTCAGAATTCTCAGTCTCAGCACACATCCCCAAGGATTGAGTATGGCAGAGAGCTGGCAAACCTTTGTTACGCAGAGCTCTGGCTATCAAAGGCAAGGCCAGCAATGGGGCAGAATCTGCCTCTCTTGCTCTTTCCCTGATCCCCTGGATAAATTGATTACTTTGATCCTTAAAGCAGTGTGCCTGCCACTTCTCAGCAATACTAAATTCACTTCCTCTCTGTTTTAAACGCATAGATGTTTATAGCAGTTGTCTGCTACTCTGTATAACAAATTCAGGGTGGCCAGTAGGACAGGTATCAGTGGCCCAATGCGAGAACATGTGCATTTTAACAGGAGACCTTTCAGTGGTGAAAGCAGCACATCACAACCAAATACATTTATTATAACAATAAATGACTAAAACTGTTTATTCTGTGAACATAATGGTTTTCTGTGTCTTCAGTTCATCTTAATCTGTTTTAGTGCCCAGATTCTCTCAAAAACCTCTTTTGAATGCAGAGTTATTCATTTCAGAGAATAGCTGTGAGAGGAAGAAGAATAAAACAAAATTAGCAGTTGATCAAGAGTACTTTAGGCTGCCACCCTTTCCATTAACGATTTGATTTGATGTGAGTGCAGTGCTTTTCCTGATACATTATGATAGAATAACCCTGACAGAAAGTAAAACCAAAGAAAACTAAAACTTGATCTAAGATACAGCAGCCTGCCACGGTCTCTATTAGCATTTTAATTTGATGGGAGCGGTGTGGTGTCTTAGTCTTAGTTCCCAGGAAAAGCTTTCTCATTTAAGAGTGCCTTATCCTTATCAAGCCATCCTGAGCTTTTTTAGAAATTATTTATTTATTTATCAAAGATTACCTCTGCTTTCCTGTTGGCAATGGAAGGTGTTTATCAGACACAGCTCTACGGCAGACATGTAAGGCTGCCTCCTGATGACAAATTGTGAGCCCTCATCAGGGCTAACGTATACAGTTCCCGAAAAGAAAACACACATTCCTCTGATAGTACCTTTGTTGGAGTGGCTTCCTGCAAAAAGAAATGAGTTAACAGTCAAATTTTCTTTCTTTTTTGCTTTAAATTACCTATTGTGTTTAAAAGGAATAGAAAAGAAATTAAGTCTTAGGGAGACCAATTCATTTATTGTTGTTACCACATTAACTCTACGATATTAGGTTCAAAAAGAAAATAGATCTCCAAGTGGACTTTTGCTCCACGCACCGGGAAGGAAGCTGACATATGGGTTAATCCTAGCTGGTGAAAGCCCGTTGCTCTCCTTCCCGTACAGGCTTCCCAGATGGGGCTGTGTGGCAGGGCTTCCTATGTCAGATGTAGGAGTTGTGAGAACCACTGGGTTAGATCCATCAAAGAACAGCGTTTTCTTTCTGTTCGTTCATTTATTTTATTTTATTTTTTAAGAGATTGGGTCTCACTATGTTTTTTGCTTAGGCTGGTCTTGAACTCCTGAACTCGAGTGATCCTCCTGCTTCAGCCTTGAGTAGACAGGACTACAGGCTCAAGCCACTGTGCCCAGCAAGAATGTTTTTCTTCTTCTGAAAGTCTAATTCGAACTCCTTAAAGCTGACAGTGTCTTCCACAATGCTTATTTCAGCTTCTTTCCTTCCTGTGCAGTTTTCCGCATCCACATACACTCAAAAACATTTTCTGTACTTCCTTGTGTGTTTAGAAACCATGAGGATCTGAAATTTTGAGAACAAAAAATACACATATATTTTTATTCCTATCATTTTTATTCAAAGGAGGAAATCTTACTTCTTTGGATTCCTTAAATTGCCACCCAATAAAGGTGGGGTTCTGGCTCACTGTATTTTCTATTTTCCTAAGACTTTATGTTAAAGCTTCCCTTTTCAAAACCATTTCTCATAAGCATATTCCCTAAGATTCTTTTCACATCAAAGTTACACTTTGAAGCTTTCTAGCAAAGTAGCAGCTAGGCAATCTATGACAACAGCAATAATTTATTTGTGTTGCTTTATCAGAGAAAAAAGTTTTATCCTTATTTAAATAGCAGTTTTAAAACCTAATTAGCTAAATTGATAGCTTTATACATGTAAATTGCCGTAACAGAAGAAGGGAGTATGCAAGATGGGGGTGAGGTGGGAGGGGGCAGCCTGCTCTTGTAGAATAATGACTCTTTATTAAGAGATCTCTATGCTCCCAGTATATTTTCAGGCCACTCTGTGGTGTTATGATTTTTCACAGGGAGATCTGTATGGAATAGAGGTCTTTAGACGATTAGATGCTAATCTAGCCCCAGCCTTAGAAGGAAGAGACCTGTTCATTATTTGGAGGTTTATTACCTTGATGCCTCTCTATATAAAGTACATTATGCCCTTTAAAATAAGATTCTGAAAAAGAAAAAAATTCTCACCCAGCCAGCCCAAATACCAATTTCTGGGTATGTATTGCCTCCAAAGTATTTTTATACCCTGTAAATGCCTATGTATCTGGTATACATATTATAAAGCTCTAATAACTTCTTTTGTCTATATAAAGCACAGCTGTATACAAATGTCTTTAACATAAATGTTCTTAAACATATTTAATACACACTTCTTTATACATTTATAGTAGGCATTCATTTGTTTGTTTGTTTATTAAGTTGAACCAACTGAAATTTCTGGTACTCAGCTATTTTTGACCTACAAAAATGGTCGTTCCATGTTGTTCAGCATACTAACTTTAACAGGAAATACAATTATGGCTGATACACACTCATTTAAATAGAAATTTGGGATAGTTTTTCTAGTGGTTCTTTCATCTTGAAGGTGATCAACGCTGTGAGGGATCTCTCCTTAGCAAAATTCACAATGACACAAAATTTTGCATCTTCACCTAGGGTATCCACAGCCTCTGAGCAGCAACGTGTATGTAATTCATCCACAGTCATTTTAAAGCCTTTGAGTACCGTATGCGGAAAATAGGCACAGGAGGACCCAAAGGTGTGGGGATGTGCAGGCCTATGGGAAAGTCCATTCAGGGACAAACTGCAGACCTGGCACCCACAAGAGTTTCTAAATGACCATTGTTAGGGAAAAAACTACAGCCTTAGGACAGTTGAGTTTATTCTTTAGATAATTAATGGCCCCCTTTGACATCTGGCTTCTCTCTCTCAGGCTCAAGTTTTCTGCTGGTCAGGAAAGCACGAGCAATTGCTCTTTCCAACCCCTAAACTGTAGATTCTCAACTGAATTTCATCTCCTTCCTAATCCTTCAATTTTTCCCAGTGTGCTGTTTGGTCTCTGAGACCCTTTCCTTGGCAATCAGAGTAAACTATGGGCATGAACAGAAATAAGGGACCTGAGGACAATCCCAGGAGAGAGAGCTGAATGTGCAAGATAAAAATCTTTGAGTGTCAGTTTACCTTGGAAGAATAAACAGTGTGATGGGCACTTTCAGCTTCAGAAGCTCTTACTTCTGAGAGGCCCATCTTCGTTCACCTCTTTGAAATGCATGGTGACAACACATCGATATTGCTGAGGTTAATGACTGACTGATTAACAACAGAGAGCACATTTGCAGGCAAATGAGCTGTAATAATTGTTGCGGGAACCCCTTTGAAGAAAATGTTTTAAATAGGCTTATAAGGGCTCTTGAAATGGCTTTTTCACTTTGTTGGGACCACCTCTCCCTATTTGTTTTTGTTTTATTTTGTTTTGTTTTGTACCTTCCAGTGTTCCTCCCTCAGGTGAAAGGGAAAACTCAACCAAAGTTATCTCAAATAATCTACAAAGTGCCTGGTGTTGGGTCATGGGCATGAAATATTTCAGGCACTCACCTCATCTCCTTCATTGGGTGAAACCTACACTGTTAGCTGCTTTGATCTGTAGTGTAGGTTTGCTAATTTCAAAGAACATGAGTTATAATTTAAACCTCAGGAAGTCTTCATATGGTTACTTTTCTGTGCTTTAGAAAGAGAGTTTGGCATTTATTTTAAAAAGTGAGGATGGGGTTATTATGTGGTTTTTAATTGCAGATATGAAATGCATGGAGCTACAAAAAGGGGTATCTCCCAACGTTTCTCAAATCCTGGTGCCATTTTAATCACCAGAAGTACTTAATCCCTACTGCCTTCACATTCCATCAAGTCTAGATTGATTCTCCTCCTTCGTTTAGAAATCACAGCTCTGATTATGTGTAATTGCTGATGTGACAGTGGCCCTCAAAATTCACCATGCATCAAAAATTACCAGGAAGATTCTAAAAATAAAAAGGCTTCAGGACCCCTTCCCTGGAGTTTCTGCTTTATTAAATGGGTCTCAAGAATTTGTATTTATGACAAGCAAGAGCTATTAATACAGATGTGCAGGATCATGCTATGAAAATAATTATTCTAGATATATGATCAAAAGTGTATTCTGCCTAGGGAAGAAAGATGCCCAGTGACAGCTCAAATCCTTTTCACCCCCTGACTCACCCATCCTAACCGCTTCCCATGCACACACAGACACAGGCACAAACACAACTAGGAAGTGAGCAAATAATGAGAACGACCAGCCACCAGCCAATCATCCTGTTATTTTTATTAGGTTTATAGTTTTTCTTTCATTTTTGCTTTTATTGATTCACTTAATCAACATGCTTTTACTGACAGCTTCCTGGGCCTCACATTAAGCTAAGGTCCTTGGATACAAATGTGACCCTGCCGTGCTGGGAACGGCGACACATCAAGGTGCCTCAAAGCATTGCAGCATCTAGAGGAGAGGACATAGTGATTAAACTCAGTCAGCTACATACTATTTCCTTAGCACTTTCAATTATATTTTACCATGATAATGTACACATTTTACCCAAATTTTTGAGGAAAAAATAAGGATGTATATTATACATGGTGATATTAATTCCATATCTATATAAATATTTTTAATTCTTTTATTTATGCTGTATGCATCAAAAGTGTAACTCTAGAAAACAATAGTGACATCTATGTGCAAAATAATACTCTGGAATATGGTAATCAATTCTGTAGAACTTACACCAAACTTCTAATGAAAGCATTTTTGACCAATGAAGAGAGACATATTTCTGTTGGTACACTTCAGGCAAAAGCTAGTAATCTAACTGACATTTTTACTTTCTTCATAATACAAAAAGCAGTTACCTAAATATAAACAAATAAAAATTTGAATTAAAACATTAAATGAAAGACATTTTTTTTTTTTCTGAAAGTTTAGACCAAAAATGAGAGTTCTCATTATACCTGGGAGCACATTATGCCTAGAAAATACATTACCTCACTTCAAAAATTTATTCCCCTGGCAAAGTTTGAGACTAGCCTGAGCAAGAGTGAAAGCCTGTCTCTAAAAAAAAAAAAAAACATTAGCCAGACATTGTGGCAGGCACCTGTATTCCCAGCTACTTGGGAAGCTGAGGCAAGAGGATAACTTGAACCCAAGAGTTTGAGGTTGCTGTGAACTATGACACTAGGTTAGTTTGCCCAGGGCACAGACTGTCTCAAAAACAAAAACAAACAAACAAAAAAAATCAATATATTTCAGAGATGATCATCATGTCATTACCATAAAAGTTGATATCAGTGTAATTTGTTATAAATAGAAGGTAATAAAAAATATCTATGAATAAAGATCTCTACAACAAAACAAACCTCTCAAACTGTGGTCAGCCACTGTTACCTGCAGGAAGGTCTAGGCAAGAAGCAGGATGAGCAAATGCTAAAGATATTATAGCAACAAATAAAGATGCTCTAAAGAGATAATATCAGAATTGTTGATATGTTTAATTAAGGATTAATATTGTTAATTTTCTTTTTAAATATCTCCCTAGTAAGAGCAAATTTCACTGTTATTTATTGCTCTGCCAAAGATCCTAACTATATTAGAGCCACCAGTATAATTTGTTTTCCCTTTTCAGAAAAACAAAACAAAACAAAATACAGCTATAAAGAATAGGAAAGTTTAAGAACAATGGGGTTGATAGACTAGAGTAACAGTTTTAACCCCCAAGAGAACCGATGTGGTTCACAGGATTGGGAGATGGACTGGTGGAGTGAGCTAGACCTTCTAGGATTGGCAGATGGACTGGTAGAGTGAGCTAGACCTTCTAGGATTGGGACATGGACTGGTAGAGTGAGCTAGACCTTCTAAGATTGGGAGATGGACTGGTAGAGTGAGCTAGACCTTCTGGGATTGGGAGATGGACTGGTAGCCTGAGCTAAACCTTCTAGGATTAGGAGATGGACTGGTAGAGTGAGCTAGACCTTCTTCAGGGAATCAGCTCAGATCATCTGCATTGCCCCTGGCTTGGAATGGTAAATTTGAATCTAACATTCTTGATGCAGTAATCACCCACATCTCAGGAAAGTTTAGCCAGCATTTCACAAGGTTTTTTCATTGCCCAGAATTTCTGTCTTACTAGGGTACGAAAGTGCAGTTAGAACAGCAATATTAATGGCCACATTTTATCATAAAACAGTTCATGTGATCCATGCTTCTGACACAGGAATTGGAGAATATTATTTCAAGTCACAGAACACCATGGATGGCAACTATCACCTTTGATGGGCCAAACAGTAAAGAAATCAACCTTTTTTCTGGGCCACTGAGCTTATAATCATCTGTAGACTCCCTGTTATCACTAGGGTGAAAATCATGAGTCTTACAAAGAATGAGATTTGACCTCAATATGGGAAGAGTAATAACTGACAAATAATACTGTGTTACTCCACCCCTAATACCACTGCATACGGCTTAAGTCCCTATCTACTAGACTACAATAATAATAATTTTAAAACCCTCTTGTTTTTACACTGAGCTTTTCTAACTTTAACATACATGATCTTCTTAAACTTATTTGACAAATAACGAAACTTTGACCTGGATAGTAACTTAATTTAAATAGATTACCTTTTCATTTGTGGCATAGTTACTATTAAAAGCCAGTTCTGATGTTCAGTCCCTGCTCAATGATAAGTAGTTGCAATAATAATAGTATTGATAATAAAAATAACAATAATGATGGTAACATCTACTGAGTGCTAATTATGAAACAATTTTTACATCAATTGTCTTATTTAATTCTCATAATAATCTATGAATCAATTATTAGTGTCCCAGTTTTACAGATGAGAAAATTGAGGCTCAGAAAATTTAAATAACATGGCACAGACAAATAGCTAATAAATGACTGAGTTGGTAAAATATACCAGACCCATTTTAACTGAGTGGACTTTGAGATTCTGATATGCCATCCTCAAAACATCTCTACTGTATTTTGAAAGGGTATCTAATTCCTAGAAACAGACATTGTTACAGGGCAAGATTCACCACTTAATGTTCATCTACACCCCAAGAACTAAAACTCCATAAAGTTCTGTCTAAATCATCTGGAACATTATCCTCTGTCCTTATCTCACCCACCACATGCCCAGAGAGGCATTAAATATCATTAAACAAATTCCTGATAGGGGATTAATACTGATGCTGTAATAGCTTTGTGCCATCACTTATAGACAGTATTTGTATATAGGACTTTTCTTTCCTAATTTAAAAGGCAAACAGCTGTATGGACTCCTAGCCTACTGGTGGGGATCAGAATATGCTACTGCTCAAGTTCCTTCTTAGGAAATCGCTCCAAAAATGTAGATACATTTTTCACATTCTCTCTACCATATGATGCCTAAAATACTTAAGTGGCCTAAAACACCTTCCTTCTCCTTGGTTCCAAATTTCCATTGCTTGCTTTTTTTTTTTTTTTTTGTCTGTAATATGAGGACTTTTATTATTTTTTTTTATTGTTAAATCATAGCTGTGTACATTAGTGCAATCGCCTGTACCCATTCTAAGATGCACCATAGATGTGGCCTCACCCATTACCCTCCCTCCACCAAAACCTCCCCCCTCCCTTCGCCTTCCTTGGCCCTTT